>APFE031700782.1:0-21243 GCA_000404065.3 Pinus taeda | reverse complement strand
TTTTATACTTATTATCTATTTAAAAACTAATAAAGGAAAAGGATAGGCTATACCTGGGATGTGTCATCGATCCTGATTTTCCTGATCAAGGGAAGCCAGCTCCCGCTAATCTCCATGCCATTGTCTCTGTTCAGATTCTGAGGATGTTTGATAATTTCGAGTGCTTCTCTGATCTTCCGTCTATGCTGCTGCTCCTCTCTCGCGACAATTGAGGCGTTTTCCAAGCGGATATGGTGTTTTGTTTTTGAGGAGTGCTCTGCCAAGGCCGAAGTACGAGACCTTTCATATCTAATGTCAGCGCCATGTTCCTTGAGCCTTGTCTGAAGGGAGCGACCTGTTTCACCAATGTAGCTTTTCCCACATGAACAATCAATTTTATAGACCCCTTTTAGCTGATGTTTGTCAATATCATCCTTTACAGACCTCATACTTTGTCTAATTGTTCCAGGTGCTGAGAAATGCGTGATTATGTTCTTCTTCTTTAGGATTTTAGCGATTTTGTCTGTAACTCCATGGATATAAGGTAGAAAAACCTTACCACACTGAGGCTGGTCTTGAGCTCTAGGTTCATGAGATAACAACCTTCTCTCAGCGTTCTCTATGGCTCTTTTAATCTCATGCTCTTTGTAGCCTATACTCTTAAAGGTTGCGACTAAATGCTTCTTTTCTTCATTTAGATGCTCAGAGTCAGAAATTCGAAGGGCCCTGATAGCAAGAGTGTTTAGAACACCAAACTTTTGAGCTGGGTGATGGTGGGAATCAGCATGGAGGTAAATTTCTGTGTGGGTTTTACAATAGTTAAAGGTGTGCGAAGGTAGATATGAGACATAAGGACTACAGGAACCCATCACACAAGCCTATGGATTCAGAAACCTAGTTATGCCATCCCCCAATACTGCTTCAGGTGAGACTGCAACATGCATTACACAGGCTGCTGTCGAAAGGGCCAACAATTAGGGTTATGTTGGTTGGCAAGGATAACATTGATCCCGAGTCAAGCCCCATCAAGCCAACAACCTTCACCTTCTTTCCCATTTCTTTATCCACCAATGCCTTGAACTCAAAGAACCTAGAGAAAGTCTCATCCTTCTTCTACATGAAGAAGATCCAACACTTCTACGAGTAGTCATCAATAAATATGAAAAAATACTTGTGCCTAACAGTGGAGGCTATCAAGAAAGGTCCACAAACATCAGAGTGGATCCTTTCAGGGATTGCATGTGCTCTG
The DNA here is from genome assembly GCA_000404065.3 of Pinus taeda. Taxonomy (NCBI): domain Eukaryota; kingdom Viridiplantae; phylum Streptophyta; class Pinopsida; order Pinales; family Pinaceae; genus Pinus; species Pinus taeda. The sequence goes on along the minus strand of APFE031700782.1, from coordinate 20,015 downwards.
TTATCACGATCATGGAAAGTGGCTTTTGTGTACTTCCCCAAGGTACACCCTTTGTATGTGTCCTACTTCTCTAGTGCTCCATTAGGGAGGCCTATGGTAATCTGCTGCGTGATCGTCAAAGCCCCATGATGCAAATGGTCAAGTCTTTTGTGCCAAAGTTCTTCGACATCGTGGCTTTTCACCTTCTTCGCCTTTGTGCTCAATGCAGCATAATCCTCCACATCTGGCTTGTAGAGGATCTTCATAAAAACCCTGATTTGACTCACCTATATTGTGGCTATGTCTTAGGAATGCTTTTCCTTTGTTGAAGATCACATCACAGCCACGGTCTACCAAAACTGCAACGGAGACAAGATTTTTCTTTAGACCTGGAACAAACATCACATCCTTGAGCTTAAGAGGGGAGCTTGAATCCCTTTGTAAGGTGATTGTACCAATTCTGGTTGTGTTCTACTATCCATAATCTCCCATCTCGATTTTCATTTGGAGATCCTTCTCCTCCAAATCACTGAAAAATATCTATTCCCCATCATATGAAATGAGGCATCGTTGTTGAGGTACCACATGCTTCCCATCATTGTGCTGGCCATGCATGTAATGAGAGTAAATCAAGCTTGAATTATGAAGCCAAATATTCACCCGCTACTCCTCTTGAGGTCTTCTTGCTTGTCTTATTCTATGGACACTTCATGGAATAGTTCCCGAATTCATGACAGTGAAAGCACTTGATTCTGGACAAGTCTTTATTCTTGTCCCCTTGACTACATTTTGCATTGGATTGGGATTCCTTCCCTTTCCATTTCTTTTCATTTCCATCCAAGGTACAATTATCCTCATCCTCTCCCTTGGATGAAGTCATGTCTCTGGTATTCTACCCTATTTCCTCTTGTACCAAATTAGACCATATGCATTCCCAATTTGGTAGTTTCTCCCTCCCATTCACGGAATCTTGGTAGCCGTGACATCTCTTGCGAAAGCCTAGAAGGGCAAAGCTCACAAAATCATCCTCTACTACAGTAACACCAACTTGACCAAGTTCATCATGACATTGTGTGAGCCTGATCAAGTAATGTGGAATGGTCTCATTCCTCTACATCTTGATATTTTGAGGTTTGTCCTTAAGTGCCAATTTCTTATGGTCATTACTATTATGGAAAAAATCTGTCATTGGTTTCCACATTGCATATGAAGTCTCTTTCCCATGGATATTTGAGACAATATGGTCTCGTACTCCCTCCAATATGATTCTCCTCCCACACATCTTTGCTCTGCCAGATCCTTAGCATTAGATGTTGTTCTTTTCATAATATCATTATCAATGAATTCCTTCAACCTGTTATCCTCTAGTATTGCCTCCATGCGGTCCTTCCATGCAACATAATTCGAGCTTCCCTCAAGGTCATACTCGAGCCTTAGTCCATTGAAAGCCATCTTCTTAGTCCTGAAGAAAACTTGCAACATTGATTTCCAAATTCAAACATCCTGCAATGACAACTTCAAAATCTCTACTCTACAGTTATTCCAGCTTTGGTACCATGTAGAAATTAATGTGTAGATTCAATAATGTGCATGAAATTTGCTAAATCACAAGATATGAAGCTACTCTATTGATATGAAGAATTTAATTCACCATCTAGAACAAGAATCATAGACATGTAAAAGGAAACATCACACATGCATAGATACTTATCTAGGGGAATGCAACTGCTTAAAACCCCTTACTGTCTATATTACATTATTCAGATAATATAGATGAAATGCATATTCTTACTCAAGCCTGAGCACACTCTGCAAGTGTATAGTCTATCCCTTTGCCTGATTGAATAACTTTGGCTAACATTTAGCCAATTTTTAAGCCATCCAAGCTCCTATTTTCTTGCGCTTTTCCCCCATCTCAACTAGGTAATTCAAATTCTTTGCATGCAACAATTGCTTTGGGTTGATTTATCAGTTAATTGGTTGATCACTGAGTGTGGTTAAAGTTCCACTTCCGCAAATTGACCTCCACTAATTCTTTTGATAGCTAGAACTAATTAAACTGACAATAACTCAAATTAATACTAAACTGAACTCAAGCTTCCCTGAGTTGAATTAACTAAGTTAACTGAGTGACAAGTTCTATGTCACCTCAGTTAACTACCTCCAAGAATTCTATTGAAATAGAAATTTAAATTTTATCTAATTTGACCAAGGCAAAGTCAAACTTTGATTTTCTTGCTGCATTTTCAATACTCCCTCTCAATATGAAAGGGATTATCAACCACCCCTATCATGTACCTGTGGAACTCAAACTTCCCTCTTGACAAGGCCTTTTTCAAAATATCAGCATCTTGTTCCTCTGTAAGAATGTATTGCAACAACGTAATTTGCCACTGCACACAATCCTGTAGATGGTGATACTGAATATCAATATGCTTGGATCAATCATGAAAAATAGGATTCTCAAAGAGTTTGATACAACTTTGATTATCATAGTAAATCATAGTAAGATCCATCATATGACCAAACAAGCCAACAATTATCTTTCTCATCTAGATCGCCTCACATGCTACTTCAATTACAACCATGTATTATGCTTCTGGTGAGCTGAGTGCCATTGATATTTGCTTCCAAATGTGAAAGGAAACCATTGCAAACCCAACACTGAAAATTCCACCTGATGTACTCTTCTGGTCTAATGGACTTCCCACCCAATCTGGGTAGTGCCTCTAAGGTACTGTAGAACATGCTTTGCTACCCTCCAAAATAGTTTGGTTAGCCTAACCATAGCTTGAATCAACTAGTTGACTACATAGCACATGTCTGGTCATGTTTTCATAAGATACATGAGTGAACCCACCAACTATCATAAACATTCGCATCCACTTCCTCACCTGAAGTGGCATCCTCTTTCCTCTAGTTGGTTGCTAGAGGAGTCTCCATGGGTTTTCACCTATACATGCGAAACCTTTGGAGTATATCGTTGACATGCTTTCTCATAAAGATAAATAATGCCCCATCACCTTACCATACTTCCAATCCAAGGAAGTGGTGCCTGATACCCATGCCCTTCATCTTGAACTCTCTTTTAAGGTTCTCCTTGCAAGATATGATCAATTTCTCATCACTAGTCAAGATCAAGTCATCAACATATAAAACAATAATCAACAATTTACCTTCTACCAAAATATGATAGAGGTTTGCATCCGCTTCACTTTTGGTGAACCCCAAATTGGTGAGATAGCTATTGATCCTTGCGTTCTAAGCACGAGGTCCTTTCTTGAGACCATACAACACTTGCTTGAGTATGAACACATGAGATTCTCTATCAAAAGTATTGAAGCCTTCTGGTTTCTCGATATACACCTCCTTCTCAATAGCTCCATTGAGGAATGGAGTTTTCACATCCATGTGGTGGATCTTCCACCCCATCTATGCAGCCAAAGAAAGGATTGATATGATGGATGAGTGCCTTTCTATAGGAGAAAAGTTCCCCTTATAGTCAATCCCCTCCACCTAAGAGCACCCCTTGGCCACAATTGTGGCCTTGTATGTTTCTATGCTTATGTCTACTACCCGCTTCACCTTGAAGAGCCATCTCAAACCCACAACTGATTTTCCTGTTGGTATTGAGACCACATCCCAAACATTGTTCTTTGCAATGGTTTCGTACTCCACCATTTCATCAACCCATATTGGTTTCTCTACTGCTTCCTCGAAAGAGGATGGCTCAACCTCTACTAACTCATTCATTAGATCCATGTAGCTAGTGGACCGATCTAGTGACTTTCTTTGCCCATGTTGATTTGAAGAAGCACCCACATTCTCCCTTGCATCCTGCATAAGTCTCTCAACTTCTTTGGTTCTCTTCCCACCTTCTCTAGATGGTTCTTCTTGAGTGCTTGTCTCCACTCTCTGCTCCTCAACTTGTGGTTGCTCCACAACATCCCAAGGCTCCTCCTTTGGAGCTAAAAGCTCCTCCTTTGGTGGTATTTTAATCTCCCTCTCAAGAGAGCACCTCACGGCTTTGTCTTAATTAAATTTTACATCTCATCACACAACTTTCATTCTGAGGGATGGAAAATATACATGGTAGTTGTGGAAAGTTTTTGTGTAACCCACATATACCCCCAACTTTTTTCTTGGCTCTAGATTATTCCTTGATTCTTTGGAGACATAGCAATAGACAAATGCTCCAAATATCTTGAAGTGTGACACATCTGGCTTCCTACCTAAGAAATTCTCCTCTAGTGTGATCATGCCAAGAATTTGATGAGGACTCCTATTTTGAAAATAGACTGTTGTGTTGCATTATTCAGCCCATAAGTGTAAAGGAAGGCTTTTGGTCATGCAGCATCGCCTGTGCTACTCCCTCAATGTTTCAGTTCTTCCTCTCATCCACCTGATTCTGCTATGGGTTGTGGAGTGTTGTCAACTCTCGTTGAATGCCTTCTTTTTCACAGAACTTTGTAAACTCATTCGATATGTACTAACCTCCATTATCGCTCATGACAACCTTCACCTTCTTGCCTGATTTTTTCTCTACCAATGCCTGGAACTCTAAGAACTTAGAGAAAGTCTCATCCTTCTTCCGCATGAAAAAGATCCAGTGCTTCCATGAGTATTCATCAATAAAGATGAAAAGTACTTGTGTCTGGAAGTGGAGGCTATTGAGAAAGGTTCAAAGACATTAAAGTGGATCCTATCAAGGACTGCATGTGCTCTATTATCTCGGTCAACGAAAGTGGCTTTTGTGTACCACCCCAAGGTACATCCTTTGCATGTGTCCTACTACTCTAATGATCCTTTGGGAAGGCCTATGATAATATGTTGTGTGATCTTCAAAGCAACATGATGCAAATGGACAAGTTTTCTGTGCCAAATTTCGTCAACATCGTGACTCTACGCCTTCTCTGCCTTTGTGCTCAATGCAACACAATCCTCCACATGTAGCTTATAGAGGTTCTTCACAAGAACCCCGATATTCTTCACATGTCCCATGGTGATGTGTCTCAAGAATTCCTTTCATTTTCTAATGATCACATCATAGCCACAGTCTTCCAAAAATGCAATAGATACAGGATTCTTCTTTAGACTAGGAACAAACATCACATCCTTGAGCCTAAGAGGAGAGCTTGAATCCCTCTAAAAGGTGACTGTACCAATCCTGGTTGTGTTTTTCCTTCCATCATCTCCCATATCTATGTGCATATGGAGATTATTCTCCTCAAAATCACTAAAAAAATATCTATTCCCCTTCATATGGAATGAGGCACCATTGTCGAGGTACCACACGCTTCCCATCACTGTGTTGGCCATGCATGTAATGAGAGTAAAATCAAGCTGGAGATGTGAATCCAAAGCTTCAACTCCTCCTCCTCCTGAGGTCTTCTTGCTTGTCCTCTTGTGTGGACACTTTGTGGTATAGTGCCCAAATTCACGACAATGAAAGCACTTGATTCTAGACAAGTCTTTCTTCTTACCCCCTTGACTAGATTCTGCTTTGGATTGGTACTTCTTCCCTTTCCCTTTCCATTTCTTTTCCTTTCCATCCAAGGCATATTTCTCCTCATCCTCTCCCTTGGATGAATTCCAATCTCTAGTATTCTACCTTATTTCCTCCTGTATTAAATTGGACCATAGGCGTTCTCAATTTGGTAGTTTCTCTCACCCATTTACCAAATCTTGGTCGTTGTGCTAGCTCTTGGGAACGCCTAGAAGGGCTAGGTTCACCAAATCATCCTATGCTACAATAACACCAACTTGACCAAGTTTATCATGACAATGTGTGAACCTGATCAGGTACAGTGGAATGGTCTCATTCCTATGCATCTTGATATTTTGAAGTTTTTCCATGAGTGCCAATTTCTTGTGAACACTACTATTCTGGAACAAATCAGTCATTTCTTTCCACATTGCATATGGAGTTTCTTTACCGTGGATATTTGGGACAATATTATCTTGTACTCCCTCCAATATGATTCTCCTCACCTTGGCTATACACTTATTCCATTCTTCCATATCCTTAGCATCAGATGTTGTTTGGTTTCGCAATATCATTATCAATGAATTCCTTCCACCAATTATCCTCTAGTACTTCCTCCATGTGGTCCTTCCATGCAACATAATTCGAGCTTCCCTCAAGGGAATACTCAATCCTTAGTCCATTGAAATCCATCTTCTCAATCCTAAAGAAAACCTACAACACTGATATGCAAATCCGAGCCTCCTGCAATGAAAACTTTGAAATATCTTCTCTACAATGATTCCAGCTCGGATACCATGTAGAAATTAATGTCTAGATTTAATATTGTTCATGAAATTTTCTAAATCACAAGACATGAAGCTACTATATTGATCTGCAGAAGTTAATTCACCATATAGAACAAGCACCATCGACATGAAAAAGGAAACATCACACATGCACAAAGATTTATCTAGGGGAAAGCACCTGCTTAAAACCCATTACTATCTATATTACATTAATTAGAGAATAGAGGTGAAATACATATGCTTTCTCAAGCCTAAGCACACCCTGCAAGTGTATAGTCTATGCCTCTGCCTGACTGATTGAATCTGGCCAACACTTAGCCAATTTTTAAGCACTCCAAGCTCCTATTTCCTTGCATTGTTCATGTGGGAAATTGGCCCCTATTATTTAGGAATTTCCCACTATTGAATTGTGCAATTCCTCTAGGTCCTTCCTCTAACTGCAGGCACCACCTGTACACATTGGAATATGATAAAATTGATAGTACACTGCCTTGGAATATCCATCTCAACTGGGTGACTCACATTCTCTGCATACAATAATTATTTTGGGTTGATTGATCAGTTAAATGGTTGATCGTTGAGTGTGGCTGAAGTTCCACTTCCATAACTTGACCTCAACCAGTTCTTCTGATTGTTAGAACTAGTTAAACTGAGAATAAATCAAATTAACTAAAATATATTGCTACAAATTAGAAATCAAACATATTGAACTAAACTCAAGCTTCCCCAACTCAAATTAATTGAGTTAACTACGTGACAAGTGCCATGTAACCTCAATTAACTACCTCCAAGAATTATGCTAAAATAGAAATTCGAATTTTCTCTAGTTGACCAAGGCAAAGTCAAATTGAGATTTTCTTGCTGCATTTTCAAGAACATGTGTGATTGCCTTACTGATTTATGGATGCAAGGTATATGCATGTGATTTTTTGGTTATGTGTTTTCATTGGCATGGAGATTTACCTATGTTGATAGTGGTTTTAGCCTTGCCTTTCCATTTCCCGGATAGCCATGGTGTTGTGGGTTTTTTCCACTTGATTGTTTTTTTATTGGTGCTCATAATTCCTTATGGTTATGGTTTGGAATAAACACTCTGGAATCCCTGGAACAACTTGGCTTGAGTTACTATTCTTGGAGACTAGGTTGGGACAAAACACTCTAAAGCCCTTGGTGGGTTGAGTTACTAGTCCCTGGAGTCAGGTTGGACAAAGGCTCTGGAGCCTTGGAACGTTGTGGGTTGAGTTTCTAGTTCCTAGAATCCTTGACAACTTGGGTAGATACAGATTTGGTTGTTGTTAATGATGTCCAAACGTGAGGTGGAATCAATGGTTGAGGGTTGTGTTTTTGGGAAAACTAGTATTCCTAAAGAATGCTAGCCCTCTAGGTTTGGGAGCTACCCTAGAAGCAACAATTTAAAGCAGTTCAATGATTTCTTCTATGTGTAACAGATAAGAGAAAGATAATAGAACCAACCTGGAACTTCTGCTTGATCCCTTGCTTGATCTCTCTCCCCTTTGGCAGATCCTTCAACTCCTCCCCATACTTAACACGCTTGGAGAGTACCTGCACAAGTACAACAACAAAGAACCGTCAAAGCATCGTGATCTATTACAACATAAACATTACAGAATCAGATGTATAGTGAAAAAATGATAGCATTCACAAATGATAACATTCACCATTGCACAATCATATGGGAAAAACTTGAAGAGCTTTATTAATAGAAAGGAGAATTACAACCCAGTTGTTTGATCCAGCATCATCCTCCCAGCTTCAATCCTTCTTCACCTCATGAAATAGCAAGATCACACCAACAAGAATACAATGCTCTCTCCTCAATTACAAACTATCATCACTTCCTTGCAATTCACAATATTCCAACCTCTAGATCTCTTGGATGAGCGATCCATTTATAGATGTGTGTAAGGGTGTGAGTCATCCATGGGGTTTGATTAGTGTCATTCCACTTGTTACAATTGGTTCCACAAGAGAAGGGATTGGAGATTTCCTAGATCCCTTATTCATCTTTGGGCGAATTCAGAGAGGCAAGTGGCACAAGAGAAGTTTCTAGAAGATTCCATGAGCAACCAACTAACAAACTGTCCCAGACATTGGTCCATCCTTGCCCATCGCACCCTATAGAAGGCCTAAATAGTATGAATCACACCCTGGCAGTGTGCCAGTCAGTATGCATTGCACTTTGCCAGTGAAGCAGTCAGTATGGTTCAATTTTGGCAATTTCTGGATGGTTTCTCTGATGGAAATTTTGGGGAATGATGTATTCAGATGACTATGTTCCTTTAGGGTATGAAACAACTCTTTTAGGGCTTAATGAGCCCTAATACATCGACATATAAGTTTTGGGTTTATGTGCCCAAATATGTCCATAACAGGTTGAGGTGGTTTGGCCTCTAAAATCATTGATTTGGTTTTGTCTTTGTTTATTCCATGAGATTCCCCATTCATGCGGAATATGGTGCAGGGGTGATTAGATGAAAGAGAGATTTGGTTCAACCCAATCTATGGTCGGGTTAGAAGTCCCTAACTTGGTTGGTATTTATATATGTTAATATGAGGCATTTCCTTATTGTGGTCTATGAGCATTTGTAGTGATTATGTTGGCGATATTATTGCTAATTTTCCATGGTTAAATGTTGGTTATATGATGTGTATTATCTATGGATCTCCTCATGAATTGTTTAGTTATTGATCAGTTGATGAATGTATGGAATAATATGTGTTCTTACAGCTATGTGGAGAGGGAATAAAGCCTTCTTGGTCATTCTCAAATGAATCTTATACTACTATGATCAGATATGCATTCATGACCTATAGCTTACATGTTTGCCATGTGTTTGACGAAATGTCTAGCATGTTCTAAGTAGTCTAGGTTAAGTTATTGGTTCGAGTTTGAATGTTTATTTTTATCTTGATGTCAATAATTATTCTGGAAAGTCTTAGACCGTCTGGGTAGTGGTCTGGAGGATGGGCATGAATTGTGGCTTAGATCTCAGGACCACACCCTCTGGACTCGAAATTTTGGGCTATAATCGTTTAACTTTGTATTCATGTCAATAATGATTTCAAAAAGTCTCAGACTATTCTGGGTAGTGGTCTAGAGGTTGGTCATGAATTGTGACTCAGATCTCAGGACCACACCCTTTGAACTCGAAATTTGGGCTATAATAGCATGGATGCAGTGTCATTCATGCAGTTGGAGCTTTATAACCACACCCTTGTAGGATTGTGCATACAGTTGGATTGTCCAGTATGAGAAAACAATCCCTAGCTCAGGGTTTGGTCACTTAGGGTGGTTCTTTGGCCCTAAGTGTCATGTAAGCCTTAAGGGATCTCTATGATTTGTCGGTTTTTGACCCAACTTTCATAACTAAATCTTGAAGGTCAGGTCATATCATAGTAATTCTTCATCTCATGTTTACGCTGGTAGGTCAATGAAATTAGGTAAACATGGGATGGATTTCTTACACTCAAGTATTTGAAATGATTCTAAATATTACTAGCTTGAATAGCTATGAGGTTAGATATCTCTTAAATTTCCTTTAGAGGAATACCCCAAGAACATATTGCAAATTGTTCTCTGTTGATTTTCATACCCAAAGATACACCAAAGGAATTTAACAAATGAACTAGGAAATTGATGCACGGAATGCTCCCTTCACAGAAAATGAAGACATCATTTACAAAGAGTGAAGGAGTCAAAAGGTTTGTTGTCATGGCAGAAATAACTTTTTAAGGACTCCCCATTGTTGTATCCTTTATCAACTAAATAAGGCATTTTGTGACTAGAAGGAAAAGAAAAGTGGAGGAGCAACCCTGTATTAATCCCATTTCTGCATGGAAGAAAAAGGGACATTGATCCATTGACGAGGATATAAAAAAAGGTCTTGCTAATATATTTCATTATCCAAGACACAAATTGATTTCTAAACCCCAGGTCAATAAGTAATAGCCTACATAAAAGCTAGCTCACCCTATGAAAATCTTTGGATAAATCATCCTTACAAACCATCACTTTTTGGTTCCTAGTGTTTATGGAATGAAGGCATTCCTATGTTAAGCCCATGACATCATGGATCTATCTGTGGTTTTGAAAACCATTTTTTTCTAGCGAGATGTGGTTAGATAGAATGCCTTTTATTCAAAGGGCAATGGTTTTATATATTAACTTATAAATCATACTATAGAGGGAGATGTGTTTGAATATGTCAAAGGAAGAAGGATTTAAATATCATGGGATTAGGATGATGAAGGTGGAGTTGAAGGGGGTAAACATATGGCCAGTCGTATTTGAGTATTTGACAACCTTGAGAATATCATATCCAATTAAATATAAAAAAATCCCTGGTAGATGTAAATGGGAAGTTTATTCAATCCCAGTTTTTTTCCTTTTCAAATATATGGATCAAAAATTCCAGTTCTTCTTTTCTATTTTCATCCATCAAACCTTCATTTTCATATTGCTCAGTAAATGAGGGAAAATGTAGAGAAACTTGGATGATGGAGTTTATGGTAGCTTTTGATTCTTACCTATATAGGTCCTGAAAAAGGTAGGTACCTTTGGTCACTATATCTTGAAATGATGCTTTATCATATTCATCTAATTTTGGATGAACCAAATGTTTCTTATGGACTTCTTATGTTTGATGAAATGGTGAAAAATTCTTGTATTGTCATCTCCCGCTTGTAGTCAAATAGCTCACCTTTTCATCTACCATTCCTTGTCTTTATCTAGTAATATTTTCATTTGATTATCTTCCAAAGTATTGATATTACTCTTTTATCCTTTGATTAAAGGCAAAATCCATCATTGTCCATAATATTTTTAATGAGACCTTTTACTTCTAGGGAGTCCTTCAGTCATGTTCCATATTTTTTTTTTCCCAAATCTGAGCCACAACTTTAGATTTTTAAAATTTTCCCGGAACTAGATGGAAGCGAAGCTCTAAAATTGGGGTTGATAGGTTTCCATGAATCTTTGATAGTCTACAAAAAGGTGGGATGTTTGAACCAATGAGGTTTTAATTGAAGGGCCATTAGAGAAATTTTGAGGTCTAAAATGGGCCTCAAAACAAAAATGTAAAACTAAAATCAACTTTATAAGAACCAATAGGATTCAAGATGATGATGTCAACCATGGGGGGTAATTCACCATTTTTGGAATAAAAAAATAAAAGGATTATTAAAAAAACCAATTGTTTTAACTCATATTTCAACTTATTTCCCTACAGTTTTACCCAAATTTCAAGCAAGAGCACTCATTGGATGTGGAATTTAATTACTCATCCAAGGAGTACCAATGTTGTATACTTCCAATGGACCCTGCTACATGAAAAAACATAATTGCAATCACATTTTTTCATGTATTTATCATTTTTTGTGTAGCGGGGTCCATCGAAAGTATGAAATATGGGTACTCCTTAAATGAGGAATTAAATTTTTCATCCAATGAGTGCCCCCACTCGAAATTTGAGTAAAATTGTAGGGAGATAAGTTGAAAATATGTTTTGAAAATGTAGTTTTTTCTTTTTTTCTTGTAATATTTGATGATATAATCTAATCTTATTTTATTATTTCCACTATTATTTTATAATATTTCCTAGGAGACCCATTTCAAACCTTAAAATTTCTATAATTCTTGGTGGCTTTTGTGATGTGGGTGCAAGTTCCAAGAGGATTAGACAACAATCTGGTCTCCCCTAGAGGATACCCATTGACAAATTTGGAAATCATTTCTAAGATCTACTTAGATACCAGGAACCCATCCAATCTTTTTCAATCATGGAATAACTAACTTGGTTGTTCCACCAAGTGGGGAAATGTTTAGCAGGTTGAAAATTCACAAAGCCAACATTCTCAAGGACCTCTAATATTCATTAGCCAGAGGTTCTAGGTGTGCTCTAAGACCTGAGATATCACTTGCTCCTATGGGAAAATTTATGTCACCCCCCAAAATATATCTGGCATTATTTAAATGCAAAAGATGAAAATTGTTTGTCAAAAGGATGCTCTATTAGTGTATGACCCATACATATTTTGAAAAAGTAAGGTTGAATCCAATTCTATTGAATGGAGTTCAAATCTGAGGCCCAACCTTATGGACTAAGCAGAGAGGAGCTTGAGGTCCTGTATCCACAAACCATAAATCAAAGTTCTTGACCTGCCAGTAGCACCAATGCACAAGAAGTCCCATCTAGTTAGAATACTAGAGAGCATATGAACCACTTTTTCTCCTTCCACCATGGTTCCTTGTATAAAAGTAGCCGAGGGATTGTGTGTCTTCATCATATGTCGGATGTCCAACTTTTTTATGGGGTTAGCCAATCCCCAGTAATTGAGGGGATAATCTTCATCTAGAAACCCCCAGAGGGGTCGATTCTCTAAGATCCCATATAATGGATTCCTTCCTTCCACTTCTAATTTCCTTGTTTTCCTAGTATTTTTCTCTTGAGATATTATGTTTCCACTCTCTAGCGACAGGTTTAGGGTCCTTCTCAAAATTTCTAAGATCACCAAATGGAATATCCCCCAAAGGCTGATATAGAGAGCTCAACTCACCCATTGGTGAATCAATAGTTTTCCTATGGGAGCAAAAATTGTAGCCATGACCCAAACCCAAGGAAAGGAGAGAGTTTTTGCAAGAGTCAAAGGGGAGCACAGTGGTTGGGTCACATAAGGAGCTTGCATAGTGGGTGAGGGGGGATCATAATAGAAGGGATAGGAATGAGCATATAGATATAGGGTGTAGTCATGCTAGATATATTTAATAGAAAATATCACAAGCGAGTGGTTGTAGATGAGGGAATTAAAGAAAAAATTACAAGGAAAACATGACATCCCCTATAATAATGTTGGGCTCCTTGGTATTTCATTTGAGAAAATTTTCTTGGGATCACATTGGGCTTGGGAGAAGTGGGGCCTTTTGCTTTATAGTAGGGGAAATTGTTTTGATGTTGTTGGTTTTCCTATTGAGCATATTTGGAGTGAGGAAATTAGTGATGAAACTAACTAACTGAGGGTAGTTAGGTAGAGGAAAAAGAGTAGAGAGTCACTGAAAATAGGAGGGAGGATGGCATTAGTGGTCTAAGAATGGTAAGGATAGACTACAATAGGAGGGCTAGGTTGCTCATAAATTCTAAGGATGATCACAACATCATGATCTCTAGACAAGGTGATAACAAATGGATTGACATTAGGTATGGACGATTGGATAGCAAGGGGAAGCATAATGATGCTAGATTGTAAAGAAAAGAACTCCCTGCTTCTCGAAATAATGTAGGGATCAACAACAACCACATCAGCACGTAGCATGATGATGTGGCAAGAAAAAGAAGTACATATAAAAACTCCTTAGCAAAGGTCTTCCAAGTAGTTATATTCATGTGGGAGAACAAAGAAAGTCGCTTTATTCTACAATAATAAACCTCATCTCCATCAAACACATTTATCAAATGAAAACCTATTATGAAATAAACATATTCAAATATACAACCTATATCAAAAAAATATGAAACATATTTTAAACCTAAACACTAAAATAATATAAAACAAATATTAATAACTTTAATATCAAATAAATCTAAATCTAGATATTAAAACTTTAATATCAAATAAATCTAAATCTAGATATTTAGAACTATTTATTTAAATATCAAACTAAATATTAAATAAATTTCAAACTTAAAAATGAAATGGATACTAACCGGATCCTATTAAATAGATTTTAAATTAAATAGCGTATTTAATTGATTTTGTTTTAAATATTAAATAAATTTTCAAAGTCAAAAGAATCTTAACCTAAAAATATTAGTCAAGCTCACGCAAACAAATGCTAACAGAAATATTAAGTAAATTTTAAACTTGAATGATTTCTAACCTAAAAATATTATGCGATTTAGTTTACAAATTCTAACATACATATTAAATGAAATTCTAATCTAAATATTAAAAAATTATAAACTAAACAATAAAAATCAAACGAATTCTGCAATCTAAACGGAATATTATGTAATCAAATGTGAGTTGGAATTTGTACCAGGCATTTTAAATGTTTGTATTATGAAATCTGAATCCAATCTTAATTAGCACATCCATAAAAGTTGTGGTAGTCAAATATTGTTAGGCCATCAAGAGTCAAAATAGTGACATTCCTTGGTTTTGTGAGGTTTAATTATTCTTGTTTCATTGGGGATTTTAATTATTTTAAAATTTAAGTGGATGATATTCTTTTTTATAATTGTGTCATAATTTCTTAATTGTATTAGATAAATGTGGAAAAGGTAAATATGGATTTAGAAATGCATAATAGTTAATATTTGAAATTCTATTTATTGATCTAAAAGAAGCGATAAGAATATGTCAAGATCTTTCATTTATGACTATAAGATAATGATTTATATTAAAAGAAAGTTTAATCGACCGACATTAGATAGGAGGGATGCACATCAATGTAGATATTAGATGGATTCTAACTTGAAGCATTTGAGAACTAAACATGTCCATGTGGCTTACAATAATCACACGCGACATAATCCATGATGCTTCCCATGCAATGATACTACTTATGTATATAAGTTTCAGGAACAAAAATGAGCAAAATTGGTTGATGATGCCACATACTCTATGACTAGAGTGAACACCATCTCCTTTTAGATGTCTTCACGTATTATTCTCAAGTTCCATAATGTTATGGTTTTAGCTAGTTTGATGAAGAACCTTCTTCTTTCAAATATCATAAAATTGAAGTGTGTAATAGAGTTTAATGATTAACAATGCACTATTAGGTGTTGTATTTATGGATGTGATCAATATTTGGTCAAAGGAGAGTGAGAAGGCGGCCTTTACAAGCTACTAGCTAATACATTAAGTGCACAATAGTGGAAAGTTGTGGGACAAGCACTTTGGTGACTTATGCTATGATGTACTTCGTCTCTTAAAAGAGTGTGGTGTAGGGGTTGATAGGCTTAATGGTTAAGATGATTTGAGTGTGCAATGGGTGTGCACTCTACAAACATTCAAACGTTTGGTTTCCATCTAATGAGTGTCTAGAGATAGGGAGATATTCTTGATTTCATCCATTTAAATGTGTATGGGTCGGTGTCTTCTTCAATTTGACATGTAGTTTGTATTATGCTTTATTGGTTGATGATTCCTCTTGCAAAATTTGGATTTATTTTGTGGATACTAAGGATGAAGTGTTCATTAAGTTTAGGGAATTAAAATCCTTGATTAAAAGTCAAATAGTGAAAGATCAACTATCTTAAATTGGTAATTATGAGAATTCACCTTTAGGCAATTCGACCTTTTTTTTTTAAAACACAAAAATCTAGAAAGAGTTGAAAATACCTTACAACCCACAATAAGATTTCATTGTATAAAAGAAAAATAAGTTCATCATTGGGACTACTAAAACCATCTCTCACAAGATTTAAAGTACAAAATAAAAGAGGTGGTGTTAATTGGTGACAAACCCAAGATATCTCATGTTTAATTTTTTTGTTGTGTAGTTTACTTACATATTCTTGATGCAAAAAAAACTAAGCTTACAACATCAAATGTCAAGGGTATTTTGTTTAGTACACTGTATCATCCAAGACTTACCAAAAGTACATTATAACTTAGGGAAAGACTATATTATGCAGCAACATGGAGTGTCTCAAAATCATAAAGGCCTTCCATTATGTTTGAAGAAAGAGAAAAAGGAGAAAAACCTGCTTTCCCAAAATCTGATATGACATTAAAGCAAAAATAATATTCAAATTAGAAAGGTTGAAATCAAAGGAACATAGATCACATTACCTTTAAATTTGCCTAGGAACCCAAGATAACTTACGTAGACAGCAAGAATGTCAAAACTTGTTTTCCAAGTGATCTATCCAAATAAAATACCATTCCTAAGACAAAGCCTTCAGACTTTGAGGAACAAAATACCATGAAAAATGAATACATCTCCCATCTCAATAATGATGGTAGATTTCATGGATGCAATTGATGGGAGCATTAAAAAGTCCAAAGCCATATTTATTAGCACTCTTAGAGAGGAATCAGCTTTTATGAGATTTTTGCCGGGTTGAAAGAGGTTTTGAGAATCAAGAGAAAGACACCCTTAGTCTGATGAAAAAGGTTTTCCTTACCTATTTCTCAAAAAGTACTTAACTCTTACTGCAAGTGGAATGCATTCCTTAAGGGAAAACATATCTTATAACCTCCTTTTTTGAACGTTTAGAGTTACATCTACTTTTTAAACATTTAGAGATATTTAGATCATGATGGTGCACTGATTAAATTACCATGTAAAAATATATGGAGTGCGTACTTAGCACATATGAGACACACTACTTGATATAATATTAAATTTGATATGAAATTTTTTACTAATTTTAAATATTTTATTATAAATCTATATCTTTTTTAACTGATTAATATTTTTTAAAATATAACATGTTAATTACATATTAAGGATTAAGTTGAATTACATAATTTTATTTTATTATGAAATATTAAATACTATTAGTAAATTAAGAAATATTATATTTTTCAATTTTTTCTCTCTAATATAAAGTGGATATACAATTATTTTAGGTAAAAGGTCAAAGAATGGAGTTGGGTTACACTTTTTGGTGAAATTAGGGCATATTTTGCTGAAAAATGGATGCTCGATCAAGCATTTTAAGCACTCGATCAAGCAATTTTTAAGCACTCGATCACGCTATTGAGGTGCATAAAATTAGCTCGATCAAGCATTTAAAAAAACTCTCAAACCACAAGGAGGGGGATGCCGAAGGCTGGGCTAGTGACTGGAGTGAAGTTCGCTAACAGGTAAGCCGTACTGGAAAGTTGCGGCGGATACTTCCTTTTCAGGAGAGCTAATGCTTTTTTTAACCTGAGTTAACGACTCAATTAAGAGTTATGGCTCAATCAAGCTATATCTCTCCATAAGGGTGTTAGCGGGTTGGCTTTTTAATGGCCCGATCGAGTCGTTGATTAAACACGAATGTCGCTTAATCAAGGGTTTCTTTAACACTCAATTGGGAAATTTGAATTTTGAATTCAAGAACTCGATCGAGTGTTTAAAGCGCTCGATTGAGCTCTTGAAGTCCTAAAAATCACAGTTTTAGCACCTCTTCTGCATATTTCTTTGCAACCCCATTTGTACCCTATCGGATTTAGGGAAGAAATTGTCCTTAAATGGTGGAGTTGATCACTTTGGATTCATGAAAGAATCCTATATCCAATGGCATATAAATTTGACACTTTCGAATTCACATGATATTTTTCATCTAATTTCTTTTAAACATAACACTTGAATTTTTTAGACAGTTTCAAAGGAGCTGAATAAAAAATCAATAACATAAAATATAAACAACGAAAATTTTCAAAAAATACTACTATCTTCATTTATGAGTCCTCTTCAAAAGGGTACCCTTGGTTTTTCAATTTTATTTAAAGAGTTGAAAAAAATCTTACATGAACACCTGTGTCTCCAAAATGCAATTGAAATATTGCTTCACCAACTTCGAAAAATTATAAAAAAATATAATTTTGCATAGAAAAAATATGTTTTTAATATGAAAAACTTAGTTCTCTCCGTGTAGATCATAATTATATGTGTGTGTGTGTGTGTGTGTGTGTGTGTGTGTGTGTGTGTGTATTAAACCTTTTAGACTAAGTTATGCTATTGTTAACACACGCATGTCTCTTAAGTTTTGTGAAAATTTGCAAGGACATATATTGCATTTAATAGAAAATTGAGAGATTATATGACACTAATTTTTTTTGCAAAAAATATCACTAAGACAACAACGTAATTCTCCAAAAAAAAAAATTAATCCGAATCAAAATTCATAATTCTTATATGAATTTTGAGGTGTGCAATTCGATAAAAGAGGAAAAACTTGAAATTTCATCGCCACATTTGGCCCAAAAGTGTAACCCATCATCATGCTTTCACCCTAAAGTGTTTGCAGGTCCATTGGAAGGGATCACTTCGTGACAGTATCACTTCATGATGGCTCAACCACAGAGCCTGACTGGAGCATTGAGAGAATTGAACCGATGACTTCTCAATATCAAAGGTGCTTTAATGGTGGGAACTCGACCAATTGAGCTAACCTTAGGGGCTTGTATATTGAATATTTTATTTATTAATTTTTTTAAAATGTCATTTAAATGTTGGCATTGTCTAATTAATAGATGAAACGACCTTTTTTCCAGATAATTTTTCTGGTTAATTTTAATCAAAATTCAATAGAAATTTTTAAAAACTTGATTTTAAGTTGTTTAATCTCTAGAATTTGAGTTCCCCAAGGTTTTTTCATGTTGAATCCAATTATGTATTCAGAAATTTATTTTAAACAACAAAAAATCATAATCTTGCTTGAGACTGTATCTCTGGATTCCGGTGAAAAGGCCATTTCGTCTATAATTTAGACTACACCTTAAAGAATTAAACATTTTATTTTTATTATTAAAAAATAAAAAAATTTAATTAGTTAAAAAAATTATTATCTTAAATTACTTTATTTCTTTATCAGTCCCTGTCGCAGGCACGATAAGCACTATTGTAATCGATTATGCCCATCTTAGCATTACTTCACCTATTTGTTAATCCCACTAATCACGATATAACCAAATTTTTTCAACATAGACTGATTCACCATCTTATTTGGCCTCTTCCTGAGGCGGAAAAGCAAAACCATATGTTATAATTATTAATTTGTTTAGCATTTTCAAACTAGTAAATACTAGTTAAATTAATGCTAGCATTAGTGTGGCATTAGTGGAGCACATTAAATGCCAGTTCAGCAACATACATGGCAATTTTAATACATTTCCTTTCTTAGCCTTCCCTTTTTGACATCTGGACATTTGGATCTTTCTGACACTACCATTTGGGCCTTTGTAACATTGCATTTGTAACACTTATGTGGCGAGCACATAGGGTCTGACACTGCCATTTGGGCCTTTGTAACATTTCCTTTGTAACACTTATGTGGCGAGCACATTGGGTCTGACACTGCCATTTGGGCCTTTCTAACATTGCCTTTGTAACACTTATGTGGCGAGCACATAGGGCATGTTCCCCATGACCCCAATTTGGCCATAGCTTCGCATATCCTCTTCTTGGCCTTACGAGTCACCACATCACCACATGGGTCTCTGCCTTCACACCATAACAATCTCAGATCTCCAGAGCTCAGTTTAATACCCTTATGGTGTTCCTCTTTACATCCAAGTCAAGAAATTAGAAAAATTGATTGCTGAGAATATAATCTGTATGGGCAATACAGAAGATGTATAGAAGATGTGCACAACAAAATCCCAAAAAACAGAGAATATAAGTTGCATGGGCAAGACAGAAGATTTAGACTACAGAATCCCAAAAAACAGAGCAGGTGGAGAAATGGGCAAATTCCAAAAATGTTTTGAAAATAAATTACCAAGTGTTATAGACATATTTGGTCACTGAACCCTGATCTTATATGTCTATAAACCAAGGGCTCTTTAACCCCTAAAAGTGTTGTTTCATATGCTAAAGGATCATGGTCAACTGATTACATCATTCCCCAGAAGTTCCACCTGAAAAACCACTCAGAAATGGCCAAAACTGGACCATACTGACTACTCCACTGTCAGGGTGCGATGCATACTAGCTCCTACACTAGCCAGGTGTGATGCATACTGAAGAGGCCTTCTATGGGGTACGATGAGCGAGAATGCACAAATGTCTGAGACAGATTGCTAAG
>APFE031700781.1:0-86542 GCA_000404065.3 Pinus taeda | reverse complement strand
AGCTGCGGAGGTGCGCGGCGCCACATAAGGTGAAGTGCATAGCGACGCAGGCCAGAGAAAAGGAAATTGCGTATCTGTCTTAAGATCTTTTGTTGACTGATTTTTTTGTTGATAAGGTGTTCTGGGTTTAGTTTACTGTTATTGTGGATCTGGTTATCTGGGTGACTTACTGGTACTTGATGATCATTGATGTTTATGGATCCAGTTTGAAAATTTATGAAAAGTGGTCCTTGAAAGAAAAGAAGTAGGGGGTTGTAGCTCCCTTCCAGGAGAGACTGGAAAACGAGAGAGAGTTGTAGCTCTCTGCAGGTTTCAGCCTGCGTACTGGTAAAGGACTGCACCAGTACAAGACCATTGTAAAAGGAGTTTCTAATTTGAAAGAAGATAGAGACATATTGCAGCAGGTGGTTTTCACCCACATTGGGTTTCCACCTTATATCTGATGTTCTTTGATGTGACTGTCTATTTTTCTTGCTCATTATTTTATGGTACTGATATGCAAAAATAATTCAAAGTGTAAATAAGGAAGATTTGTTAAAAGAACTAGATAATATTGATTCACCCCCCCTCTCAATATTATTTTCAACACAGATGACTTAGGAAGATCTTGTTTCAGGTTATCAGATTTTGCTTTACCTTTAGCCTTCTTCTTACCTTTCAAGGTTTTATATGCCATGGTAGACTGAATGACATTGACCTCAGAGGTTTTACCAGAATTCGATGGGTTTTTCGAAGGATGATTAGAACCAATATTTGAAACAAATTTTTGCTTCAGAGAAGCTTTGGTGGAAGTTTGGGATACTGATCCAATTATACCATCAACAAGTGGTATATCAAGAGACTTCGAAGATGTCGGATTCAAAGATGGTATTGGAGCATCGGGCAACATTTCATATAGTTCGCCAGATTGTGAATAAACTAAATCCAAATACTAGGTATAGGAAATAGCTTGGTCCTTGGTAACACAACCACCCATTGTTATATCTTTAGTGATTTTGTTTACGAATGAATTGGTAAACCATTTGGTCAACAACTCATAATGTATTTCAAATTTCATGAGGTGACGTTGATGTTTCCATTCATGAATATGATCAGAGATATGGGTCATGGTATCCTGCTTTAGAGATGTGATTAAATGAGTGCCAGTTTCATAATGAACTGGAAACTGGAAGTGGGTGAGGAAGGCCATAGCCAAAGAGTTGAAGTCTGCATAGGTACCTCAAGGCAACTTGACGTACCACTTTGCGACAGTACTTGTCAAGGTTCACTGAAAGATGTGGAGACAAAAAACATTCGTTAACATAGGAATTATAAGAACACCATAAGTGATATGTCATCACATGGGCCTAAGGGTCCTCTTTAGATTTTCTATTGTATTTGGGGCAACTTCTTGGAATTTTAGTGGGGAGAGGAGGCCAATAAGGCGAATGAAGTGTTGGATCATTAGTAAGCCTCAAGACATCAGGCAGTTCCAAAGTCACTAAAATGGAAATCACGGGTTAAAAGGCATATAATGCCTTTAATAAGGCTTGGTCCGCGAGTTCCAACCTTGTTGTTAAGGATTCACTTATTGGTAAGGACAAGTGACCATACTCTGGTCATGCACAAGGTCTTTGATTCATGTGTACATGTTGTGTTCGCTATGTAAACATCTGTTGCGCTCACACACAAAGGTGTATGCACTCTTGTGAAAGCATCATAGTGGTCATCCAATGATCTATCACAAGCATCACGTGTGTCACTTGCACCATCTATTAGTCATGTTGAGTGTGTGTGTCTTGATGGTTGAGGTGTCTTGTCATCAAGTCATGTGAGTGTGTTTGAAAGGTTGCATATGCACAAATTCACTCGCTCAAACACTTAGTCATTTTTGCTGAAGTTCTAATGACCAAATCACCCTCTAATAGTCGAACCTTTACCCTGCCATTGACTCAACTGACTATCACCAACAGTGCAGAATCATCCAACAAGCCATTTCAGGCTGTGCTACTTGCAATCTGATCAATCGACTCTCCTACTGGTCAATCAGAGAGTTTGACCATGGAGTCAGCCTAGGACTGAATCCCCTCAAAAATTGCGCAAAGGCTGAAAACCTCCCCCGCTCTATTGACTGAGAAAATTGCGCAGAAAGGATAGATAGACACCCAATTCCTGTCCTTGTCTCCCTCATACAAATACACAATTCTCCTAGCCATTCATGTAGTCAGACGACCAGTTTCTCACACAAAAAACTGTGCATATTTCAATAGCAAGCCTTCTGTAGCTCGCTTAGCTCAAAAACTATGTAGAGGTGATCAGCAGGTCAGCATCCCAGCAATTGCACAGTTTTTGTCTCGAGAAGATCCCAGTAGCTTGCTGCTAGTTCCCTCCAAAAACTATGCAGCTTTTGCTACAAGGCTCCTGTAACTGCTACCTGCTCCCTCCAGAAACTGGTAGATTTGCATTCCAAGCCTTCTTGTAGCCTAAGATTCTTTCCTCTATAAATTGCAAATATTTGTCCTCTAGCTAAACCACATCCCACGGATAGTCAATGCCAATCTAGATTGCCCATCTCCACCTCTCAATGAATTCTACACAATTTGCACCAGTAATGCCTGGAGCCCACATCCCAGCTCAAAATTGACCTCATGTGGTTTTGTAACCTTGTCCTCTCTCCTGGTAACCAGCATCTAAAAAAAATCATGCATCATGGTAGACTAGGAGTTTTATGGATTTGATGTCATCTCGTCTTGAGTGATTGCAGATACAGGTACATAAATAGACATGAAGTGATGAAAAATGGGATGAACAAGGAGAGTACATGCAAAAGGAAGTGTTCGCGAACAAATGAATAAATAATCCATGCAAGGAGATATCTTCACAACTGGACGAACATGTGAAGATGTGTTCATGGATGGATGGATGAATGAACATGTGAAGATGTGTTCACAGACAGATGGATTGATGAACATACAAAGATGTGTTTGTATATAGATGGACATACGAACATGCGAAGATGTGTTTCCGAATAGATGGACAGACAGACATGCGAAGATGTGTTTGCGGATGGATGAATGAACGAACATGAAATTTTCATGAATGGATGAACATGTCAAGCATGCCAAAGTACAAGAAACAACCAACGTGCAAATGAAACATCAAGTGAACCCAACGAACATCAAAGACTCCGTGCACCTTTCCATGTGGAGGTGAAGCTATGACATGCCAAGAGGACATCCATCACTTAATATCATTGCAGCTTGACATGCGCACCAGCAGCAGCACGAACGTACCAGTACTATCATGTCAAGTCATGTCATGAGTCATGTTACAACATCACTACTATGGGCCATACTGTGTCATTCAATGTAATTTAATGCGGAAATCCAAGAGACCCACTTGTAATCTGAAGAGTCGTGTAAAGTTGAAAAGTCATGAAAGTCAAACAATCATGAGGGAAGTCAAATAGTCACAAGGGTCAGTTTTACCCTTGGCTATAAGTAGCCCTCATTTGTACATGCAAAACAATTTTCACCTTGGCTCCTCCCACATAGCCTTGAGAGTCTGTAATATTTTCTTTGAGGAGCGAGCAGTGGCTCCAAAGTCCCACCCACAGGGTTAGTGATGTAATGGTGTACCAATGTGTCTTGGAACTTTCGCTTAATTGATAAGCTTGCTAACAAGCCAACACGTTTTCATGCATGTTGTAACTGTTTGTAAGATTCATCTTGAAAACTTGTAATACATGTTGGTTTAACCTGTGTTAAACACTTGAACCCATTCAGTTGTTCTAATACATATATTAATGAAAATGTGTTGCATAAGTAGTTTTCCCTTGTTGGCTACCTCCCCGGCCATCAGACAAATCCTTTCACGTAAACTTACTATAATGACCATCACACTCACATGGATTTCCCATTGAGTGTTGTAAATGTTATCTTCCCTTGCATGTTGTGACTAATACATCCGTGTGGGTTGCTCCTCCGGAAACTTTGCATGTCCTATTGTGTTGTGTGTTTATAATAGAGTTGGGTCTTCCTCCCAGCCGACTTTAGACCCACTCCCACCCTCTCTCTCTGCGGTCAAAGAGCCTTGACACAAGTAACACTAGCACTCACTAGGCATGTGAACCTCGTCATTCAAGGACAAAGAATACCACTTTCACATGCTAACAAGAAAGAACTAAGGAATATCTTTAAGATAATGGCAATTGAGCCATCATACCAGATGGGAATCGTAGACCAAGCGGTGTGAGGTATAGTTGGGACTTCATACCGGGGAGATCCGCTGATGTTGGTGGGTCCAGCACCATCAACATTTTGGCACTAGAAGGAGGGTCAGATGACAAGCTGAGCTTGTATATCTGGGTTGAATCTCTTACCCAATGAATCATATGCAATTCATGCTCCATAGGTGTTTCTCTCATTTCTCCCTTATTTATTTATCAATATTCGATGAGATTCTCGATCACTTGTCCTTGTTAAAGTTTGATGGTGAGGACAAAATGTATGTAACCGAGCACATTTCTGATTTTATTCATTTCTGTGAATCTCATGAAATCGATAGTGATGAGCTTGTTTGCGTACTCTTCTTCATTACCCTTGAAGGTTGTGATAATTGGTGGTGTAATACCTTGCCACCTACTTCCCTCCATTCTCTTCTCACTTTCCTCAAGGAGGTCCATGAATCCTTCAATGAGTGTGACCACCAAGATATCTATGAAATAATTTGTCATTTAAGAATGAAGCCTGGTGAATCAGTTTAGGATTTTTCTACCAGCTTCCTTCACCTCTATCATGAAATTCTTGAACAGATTGTTGACCTTGAATTCATGGACCAAGAACTCAAACACCTAGTTCATGTCTCCCGAGATAGTGAACCTCTTGATTTCCCTTCTTCCTATACTCTTGCAGATCATGAGACACCTCATTTCTAGAATAGGGTGCCCCCTCATAGCAACTACAAAGCTAATAAATTTGTGCAACAGGTACCCCCCTCATAGCGATTGCAAAGCTGAGAAATCTATGCAACATTTTCCCCCTCGTAGTGGTCACAAAGCTGAGAAATCTACACAACATGATCCCAACCCATCTCCTCATTCGTCTCCCACTCCAATGGAGGAAATTCTAGAATGGATTAGAAAGCCTATGGAAAAAACTCATCCCTCCATTTTGCAAGAGGAAACCACCATTCATAACCAAAGTATTGACTCTAATCTACATCTCTGCCATCCTCCATCATCTACAATACATGATTCCTTGCACCATGACACGCTTGAGTGATCTGCTTCACAAGCTAGCTGCACACACTCTCTTGATTCTCAAGTTGCGGTCATGTGCAAGGCAGTCTCATTATACAAGTGGAGGAGCAAGACAGTGAAGACACAATCAATTCCTCTTCTATTTTTCACATTAGTTCACATCAAAACATTGAGCTTCCATTCTTAATTGATTCTCAATCCACGAATCTTGGTGAAACATCATGCAGAATTAATTCTTTCGATAAATATCCAGTCTTGGGTTGTCATAACTCCCACACTTCTGTATGTTATGATGAAAGCTCAATCACATCATGTGATCTGTTGTCATCTCATGTACACTCTAACTCAAATCTGGAATGTACATCAGTCAAAGCAGACATCCATATCGAAGCTTCCTCTACACCTCACTTTCCCGTGTGTCCTATCATTCACAACACATCAACATGCATCGTAGATATTTCACATTCTCTTACTTCTTCATCTTGTGAGTTATCTCCTCGATAGACATAAGGAAATGAGGTTGTCCATGATGAAAATGATCTCAACGCACATGACTCTTCCCACTCATCATCATCTTTTGTGTTGCATGAAGACAACTCGTCAAGTCCACTTGCTGAAACTTTTGATGAAGTCTATGACAAAGATGGTTTTCATCCCAAAAGTAGTTTTGAAATTAGTAACAATAGCCATGCATGATCTAGTTCACATCTCAAGATTCAAATTTTCAATTTTGAAAAGTTTTGGGATGTGCCAAAGAGTCAAGGCACTTCAATATCCGACGATGGCTATGTTAGGACCTCGCGACTCTGGTAAGCCCGTTAAACCAAATCAGATCTCATTTCTCATGCACAATCCGTCTATCTTCATGGTTGCACTAAAATTGGATCCCCATGTAAATAATGTTTATTCTGGGTGTAATGTTTCAAAATTTCATATTTTCACTAATGACTGAATCCACGAGTCTGTTACATCATGTCTGTCTTCATTCACCTCTCTTACATCCAATTTGGGTTCAAAGTGTCTGTCCCTCATGCAATCATGGGACAACAAAGTTTATCATCTCAAAAACTATTTTTATTCGAAATTATACTTATCAGATGTTCTCTCTACTAATCAGCTCCTTGGTCTTTTTGCAAAATTTTCTCGTCAAATCTACCCACTCATCACACCAACAATATCCCTATGTGATGATGAGTGCACAACCTATCACGCAAATCAAGTTACTTTCATTTCACCACACCCCAACTAGTTTTACACATTCACAATGCTGACATCCTTTCTACATTTATCTGATGACCATGATGCATGTGCACTTTTTCACCAGTTGCACGTGGGTGTTTTATCATGTCTAGCACAAAGACAACTTGGTTCCCTCATTTAGAGCGTTCGCATGATTGTTCAAAAATTTTCTTTGTTCATCTCAAACTGGGAATCTGGCATCTCGACTGAATGGTATGATGTTTCTTCTATCTTGGGTTGTTTTCATGTAGTTTATCATTTTCCCAACATTACATCCAATGTCAGTCACTTCACGTATATGATCTTCACCATGTAACATATTTCTTCTTAGACTTATGTCGAGCATGTGAGGCACTTCGACCTGCACTGATGGCTATGGCAGGCCCTCACTATCTTGCAATGACCGATGAAGATGACGAGATCTATCTATGCATATCCAATTCCCATCGTGATCCCCTCTCTCATTTCAATAATTCATCTTCTCAAAGATCACGAATCTTTCAAAACATCTATCACAAATTTTATGATCCAATCGTTGAATGGTTGGAACAATCTTACTTGGCGAGTCATGTTGCAGATAACAAGCTTTAGTCCTTCCTCACACTCACTAGGAAACTCGATGCAGAACAACACACACTCACAAGAGGCCTCCGAGGTTTGTTGAAAAATGGTAGTCATAGAAGAGGTAAGCATGTGTGTTGGGTGGTTGTGACACATTCTTCCACACACAAGCGAGACATTTTGTCTTGTGCGAAAGTTTGCCAAGTTTTTGCATTTTTTGTTGCACACTATTTTTTATTTGTTTTAATCACTCATATCTTTGTGAGTGTAGGTCAGGAACACCTACAATGGCTTCACTGGATATTTATTTCACATAACCCTGACTTTTTAGCATAGGAGTAGGACTAGTGTTTTCTTTTTCGCTTGTATTTTATTTGTGGTTTGCATGTTTGTTTGCTTAGCTTGTTTGCTTGTTTGCCTTTCTTTCTTGTTGTTGTGTTGGCTTTGCTCACTATTTTTGTTTCATTTTGTTTTGTTTGATTGATACCTTTCTATTTTTTCTTTCTGTAAATAAGTGCAACCATCTACTGAGTTCTTGCTTATGAATGAGTATTTGGCTAAAATCCAAGAGAATTGTATCATTGCAGCGCTTGTCCAGTCTTGCATCCGTCTACTTTGTGCTTAGTTATAACCTTTCTCTGATGAAGTCTTGATGGAAAATATGAGTCGTCTGCAAGGGGAACTTTGGTCCAACCATGAACCTGTGTCCACACTTGGAAAACCATGCCTATACTCAACCTTTTTCTCTGTGTATTCAAGCTCATCCAACTAGTAGAAACAGATGAAGTCTTGATGGAAACTTTGAGTCGTCTGTAAGGGGAACTTTGGTCTAACCATGAACCTGTGTCCACACTGGGAAAACCCATGCCTATACTCAACCTTCTTCTCTGTGTATTCAAGCTCATCCAACTAGTAGAAACAGAGAAGGGGAATATATAAAGGAGAAAACCTATGTCAATGGTCTTATATGATTCTTAGAAGGAACAACCTCTTGTGATCTTAATAATTTAGGATCCCTCTTCCGTCCAAAAATAAATAAGTGCCAATGCACAATCCTCATGAAAAAATAAAAACGAGAAAGAAGAGAAAGCCTTCCTAGGCAGAGAGATGAAGCATGCAACTCCATCGAGGTACTATTTAGGCCTGCTGGTAGTGGAGGAACACTATATATATATATATATATTATATATATATATATATATATATATATATAGATATATATATATATATACTCTGAAAATTTTCAACTCGCGAGCCAAACTACCCTCCCTGATTTCGAAACAATATGATCAAGCTGGAGTTTTTGTTGTGTTTGACTAAGTTGGGAAATGGTGAACAGTGTTCGTCCATAGGGTAAGTGGGAAACCAAAGCAACCCTCACAGTGATTCAATACTCCTCAAAGTACCAAGGTCGTGTGCTGTCAATGAACCAAAATAGTGAAGCTGGAGTTCTACCTGTGTGTTGCCATGTGTTGTAGTGGCTACAACACCCTCAAAAATTTTAGCCCACATCCAATTTAAGAGCCTCCTTTGAGAGTTTTACTTGATGTTTGCACGCACTCAGGTTCACTCTGTGAGATCGTGTGAGTCTTTGCACCCACCTTGCTTGATCATTCAACTTACAAATTTCGTATGTTGGTAACAATGTCTTACTTGAGACCATGTTCTGGTCACGCACAAGGTCTTCACTTCATGTGTACATGTTGTGTTCGCTATGTAAACATCTATTGCGCTCGCACATGAAGTTGTATGCACGTCACACAACTGCTGTTGCGGGAGTCCAATGATCTATCACAAGTGTCGTGCGTGTCACTCACACTATCTATCAATCATGTTGAGCATGTGCGTCTTGATGGTTTGAGGTGTCTTGTCGTCAAGTTATGTGAGTTTGTTTTCAAGGTCATGTATGCACAAATTCACTCACTAACACACTTAGTCATTTTTGTTGACGTTTTAATGACTAGATCACCCTCTAATATGTAGACCTCCAACCCACCACCGACTCAACCAACTATCCCCCAGAATAGCACAGAAGCATCCAACAAGCCATTTCAAGCTACACTACTCGCAAGCTGATCAATCGACTCTCTTGTTGGTCAACCAGAGAGTTTGACCAGGCAGTCACCCTAGGACTCACTCCCCTCAAAAATTTCATAAAGGCTATAGACCTCACTCACTCTGCTAACTAAGAAAATTACATAGATAGACCATACAGACACCCAGTTTCCTTCCCTGTCTCCCTCAGAAAATTGCGCAGTTATCGTAGCCAATCACATAGTCAGCCAATCGGTTGCTCACCCAGAAAAATGCGCAAATTTCATGAAAAAACCTTATACAACCCAGTAGCCCTCTCAGCTCAGAAACTGTGCAGAGGTGATCAGCAGGTTAGCCTCCCAGCAACTATGCAGTTTTTCTCTCCAACATCTCTCAGTAGCTCACTACTAGTTCCATCCAAAAACTGCGTAATTTTTGCTGTGAAACTCCCACAACCCATTGCTTGATCCCTCTAGAAACTATGTAGATTTTTCTACCAAGCCTTCCCGCAACCTGCACTGCTTCCCTCTAGAAATTGCACAAATTTGTCCTCCACCAGAACTAGATCTCGCAGATAGTTAATGCCGATCTAGATTACTCGTCTGCACCTCCCAGTGACTTCTGCACAATTTTCACTGACTCAAATTTGTGCTTGGAACTCGCATCCTGACTCAAACCTTGCCTCGCGCCGTTTCCTAACTTTGTCCACTCTCCTGGTCACCTGCATCCAAAAATGATCATGCATCATTGTAGACTAGGAGGTTTATGGATTTGAAGTAATCTCTTCATGAGTAATTGCATATACAGGTACATGAATACACATGGGGAGATGAAAAATGGGATGAACAAGGAGAGTACATGCAAAAGGACGTGTTCATGAATGGATGAACAAACAATCCATGCAAGGCAACGTGTTTACAAACAAATGAACATGCGAAGATTTGTTCACAGATAGACGAACGGACAAACATGTGAAAATATGTTCATGGGGGGAAGGACAGATGAACATGTGAAGATGTGTTTGTGGACAGATGGATTGATGAACATGCAAATATGTGTTTTTAGAAGGACGAACGGATGAACATGCAATTTTTATGAACAAGTGAACATGTCTATCATGCCAAAGTACAAGCAAGGACCAATGTGTGAATGCAACATCAAGCAAACCCAACGACCATCAAAGACACCGCCCACCTTGCCATGCAGAGGTGAAGTTGTGACACACCAAGAGGACATGCATCACTCAGCAGCATTGCACCGTGACATGCACACCAGCACCATCATGAATGTAACAACACTGTCATGTCGAGTCGTATCATGAGTCTTGTCGATCATATCACTAATGTGGGCCGTACTATGTCAATCAATGTAATGTAACGTGTAAGTCCAAGAGACCCACTTGTAATCTAAAGAGTCATGTAAAGTTGAAAAGTCATGAAATTCAAACATTCATGAGGGAAGTCGACTATTCACAAGGGTCAATTTTATCCTTGGCTATAAGTAGCCCTCATTTGTAAATGCAAAACACTTTTCACCTTGGCTCCTACCACAGAGCCTTAAGAGTTTATAATATTTTCTTTAAGGAGCGAGAAGTGGTTCCAACGCCCCTCCCACAGGGTTAGTGATGTAATGGTGTACCAATGTATCTTGGAACTTTTCCTTAATTCAGAATCCTGCTAACAGGTCAACTCGTTTTCACGCATGTGTTGTAACTGTTTGTAAGATTCATCTTGAAAACTTGTAATACATGTTGCTTTAACCTGTGTTAAACACTTGAACTCATTCATTTGTTCTAATACATATATTAATGAAAATGTGTTGTATAAGTTGTTAATGTTGTCCTCCACATGTTGGTTAGATCCCGAGACATTAGAAAAAACCTTTCATGTAAACACGCTATAACAACCGTGGTGTGGATTTCCAATTAAGTGTTGTACATGCTATCTTCTCTTGTGTGTTTTGACTTCTGCATCCATGTGGATTTCTCCTCTGGAAGTTGCACACATCCTGTTGTGTTGTGTGTTTCTAACAAATGTGGGGATTCCTCCCAACTGACTTGAGACTCACTCCCACCCTCTCTCTCTACGGTGAAAGAAACTTGACACAAGTAACACTAGCACTCACAAGGCACGTGAACCTCCATGTTCAAAGACAAAGAAGACCACACTCACGTGCTGACAAGGAAGAGTTAAGGAATATATTTAAGATAATGGCAACCAGGCCATCATATTGGATGGGACTCCTACATCAAATGGTGTGAGGTCTAGTTGGGACTTCATATCAAGGAGATCACCTGATGTTGGCAGGTCTAACACCATCAATAGGTTGTTGAACAAACTATGTTTGTTGTTGCAAAGGTTGTTGAAACTGCTGCAAAGGTTGCCCCTATTGCTTACAAGGTTTCCCTTGCTACTGTAAAATTTTCCTTGTTGCAGTAAAGGTTATTGAAAAATTCCTTAAGGGATTCCCTTTCAGTATTGGTAAGTTCCCAATGAGAGTTGACCATATGCACCAGTAATAGAATTTTGACCAGGTTGCACATGAGGACCTGCTTATGGAATATAAGGTGGATTTTGCAATGCTTGTGGATTATATGGAACATAGAACTATTGGAGAGGTATCTGGACCATGTAAGGTTGTTTCTACTGGATATTACCTGCCCCAGATGGACCAACGATATTAGGAATACCACTAGGATTAGGTTGATTGACTCTAAACATGTGAGGTTGTGATCCACTCACATTGGTTCCACCAGACACAAGAGGAATATTGGGATTTTCCCCCCAGGTTGCGAATGAGGTGGTGGTACATTATGTCCACTTGAGGGAGGGACTAAAGCAATTACAGACAAATGAACCAAAACTATCGGTTGTACTGGAATGGAAGGTCGAAACAATGGTAATGGTTGTGATGGAATCATTAGTTGAATTGGAACTGATGTGAAAGTAGTTTGCACAAGTATCTGAGAGCTCACGTTAGGACTAAATAGACCAAAAGTAGGCATAATATTTGATGACCAAATAGGATTTTGGTATAAAGAGGAAGCATTGGGAGTTCCTGAAACTAATTGAGCCAAGGTTGTATAACCATGTCGAGGAATAGTCCCACTATTTTCAGGATATGGCTGAGATGGAACTCTCCCTTCATAAGGAAAGCCTTCCGGAGGAAAGTCATATTCAAACTCATTATCAACATTGGGAGTGTGAGTAGCAGAGGCTTCTGGAGGACCTCAAGGATAGGTTGGAATCTCACCTTCTGAAGCCATAGGTGGAAACATATGGCAAGGAGAAACCTAAGATGGATGAGGATATAACTCCAAAGAAACACTTGGTTGATTGTATGTACTAAACGGGTGTTGACAAGATACCACAATTGGATCAAATAACGAATTCGGGGGGCATAAAACAGACATTTGTTTACTCTCTGGGGTTTCTGGATCACACTCCTAAGATGATGATGAATCTCGAGGTAGAGGATGAGAAGCAAGGGGTTGGATGCTTGGGATAATTCCAAGTTCAAAGCCTTGACCTTCAAGTGACTGTAGAAGTTCAGGGTGAACTCCTTGTGAATACCCCTCAGTATCAAACAACAAAGCGGAACTGTGACGTGAAATCAATGGTTTAGCCACGGTGAATTTCTCTAAAGAGCAGAAGGAGAAAAGATGATTCGTTGAAGGTTGATTAAAATTAAAAATTTACAAGGAATTTACTCAATATGGGGCCAAGAATAAACTGCATTAGTTTGACATGTTATCATTGGTAGTTAATTTTATGGTATGAAACAACAAATAAATCAAAATGGGTAATACTAGGCAAGAGGGTTTACCAAGTATCCATGAACTGCTATATACACCTTAGCTAAAACCAAGGACTTGACTATGATGGTCGATCTCCCCGAATGATGTGTTTGGTGTATCACAATTACAAGGCATCTGACTCGTTTACCTGTGGCTAAAATATAGCAACCTAGTGGGGTCTCCCAATATATACTCAATAGTACGGGGAGCATAAGTTTATGTTAGAGTTGTCTAATGCAGAACCGTTCAATGAGAGCATCCATATATACTTACCATACTGAAGTGCCTCCTATATACCCGAAAGTACTGGTTAAACTTCCATATATTTCCATATTGGAAACGGATTCCATCCCCAGGTTACACTGCAGCAGTTAATGGCAGTTGCTAGGTTTATAGATGTTAGAACACGTCTCTAGCCTAGACCTCTATTTGTTCGTGTTAAGTTCCAAATTCTCCTTACATTAATTGAGTAAATTTTAATGTTTATATTCAATTATGTTTTAGTCTTGGCTCAACGATGTCACTTGTACCTATGATGTAACTAAATGATAAAAATGAAATCTTTCATTCGATGAAGACTAAACTAATGAAGGAAGAGAGACAACCAAATAATGAATCAATGAAGAAAAATGCATCAAAATAAAACTCTTTATATTTCCAATGCAAAATGCAAAAATGAAACCTAATCTTTCAATTTCACAAACAAATGCAATGCAAAGATGTAACCCTAACAAACAAACAAACAAAAAACCACTATTCTTTCACTAAGATGCACTAATTTAATCTTTCTATATTCACTTTGATTCAACAATCCAAACTAATGCATTGAGTCAAAGAGAAAATGCAATCCAAAACAACCAAAATGAAACTTTCATTCACTTATGGTTTCAAATGCAAATTGTTTAAAAAATACTTAAATGAGGAAATCGTACACTTTATTTTCGAAACAAAGAAATCAAACAAGCATTCACTTTTAGTCCTTCCAAAGAATGCAACTATAATCTATGCTTGACAATGGAAAAAAGGTAATCGTCAAAGCAT
The DNA here is from genome assembly GCA_000404065.3 of Pinus taeda. Classification (NCBI taxonomy): domain Eukaryota; kingdom Viridiplantae; phylum Streptophyta; class Pinopsida; order Pinales; family Pinaceae; genus Pinus; species Pinus taeda. The sequence continues at coordinate 72,632 of APFE031700781.1, read as the reverse complement.
CAAAATGACTCAATACTAATGAAAATATCTTTACAATCACAAACTAAAAGTAACTTGAAAAAGATGTCCTAACTATAGGAAGACTCCTGAATGGAAGTAATCAATCACATGAAAGTACACCAAGCAATGGGTAGAGGGTGACCTAGAGACCTTAGAAGCCCTAGAAGGAAATCAAGCTTCAAAACATGAATCCACGGTATGGACGCAATCGTCTGGTTAGAAAGGACTAAATGAAGAGATCTAAGGTATGGATGCATCTAATTGATATGGAAGGATCATCATCATCATAAATATGAAGTCGCACGGTATGGTCACAACCATCCGTATAGAAGAAACATGTGTACAATCATGAACAATACATTACTCCAGGCAGCCTAAGTCATATCAGACAAGACTTAGGGTCTTGCGCTCCATCCCAACCTGATCAAAGTATGAATTCTAACATGTGAATGAATGTGTTGAAGTTTAACATGCTCGAAAACCAGCTAATTACCAGCCAATGATGTGGACCATTAATAGGCACAAGCGAAACCACCAATAATGACAATGATCCTCAAGGTACAATAGTAAAATCGTGAATGTGAAAATGAAGCTGATGTCAAACACTCGTGGAACCATCCGATCAAAGGCAAATGATCTAAACCTGTTATCAAATGGGAAGAACTTGCCATTAAGGCATGTAAACTCTAAGGTACTAAAAGGGCGTTTCTAAGTCATTTTCTTGGATAATGAGCTGAAGTTGATAGGAAGTGACCCATCGAAGGAGGGTCACAATGATTCCATCATCATCGACATGAAACAAGGAATAAATTGAAATGAATGAGTACGATCAAGACTGTAGCAAAAGATAAAACAATGTATAGGTAACAAACTGCAGATAGGACTTCTCTTGAACATATTGGAGACACAAATCTGGAGTGTGGCAGCATTTGACCCAACATAGGACCAACAGCCATGATGACGAAATTGAATTTTCAGATGAGAGGCAAAATCGATCACCCAAACTAGGAAATACAAGTGACCAAGAGAGGATATCCCAAAATCGACACAAGACGCAGATGAGTGTCATGTGTCAAGAGCACCATGTTGCCTATACAAGAGATGTTTTAGTTTTATTTTCCAAACTATTTCTAGTGAGTACCCCGATTATTTTTATCACAAGCCTGAAGGGGATAACATATGTTTGTCATATAAGTTCGTTCTTCAAATGAATCCATCCTAGTAAGTTTTAAGAGTCCTAGGAAGGATAAACTCAATCTCGTCCTAGGAAGGATAAACTCGATCTCATCTTAGTGACAAGTCTTTCACCATTTAATTTTTAATGAGTTCGACGGAAGAATAACTCGGTGTATTTTTCATATTTAGAGGGTTTGAAAAAGAGAAGAAAAAGAAACCTCCATCATGTCCCTTTTCGTAATTTGTCTCTCAAATTCGAAGAGGTAGAAAACAATATTCGAGAGAATGTCTTGACCATGTCGACCAAGGTGTACATTTTTCGTAAATAGTCAATCCCAACCCGAAAAAGGGGTAAATGTATACTGATACGACATCAATTCATTGAATATAACGAGTTCAAAAGGACAAGTACTCAACAATATTTTCATATTTAGAGAGTTAGAGAATAGCTTAAAGATGACTTGAGGAGGTTTCCTTCTTCATTTATTTTTAATGAGTCCAGAAAAGATATAAAATAACAACTCATTGAATCAGTCAAAAATTATCTTTATAACCACCAAAAAGAACTTATAACTACACAAAGACAACCACACATCATTTATATCAAGGAAAATAATAAAATATTAGTAAAAATGTATTTAACACTTATAAATAGACTAAAAGTAAAAACAATTTTCCCATTTTCACTTAGAGTAAATTGGAGAGCACATTTTTCCTTATTTTCCTTGATTCTTCAAGCAAGAAGTGTGGGAGATCCAGGTGTTACCGGGAATAGTGTCCACTCAGATGCTGTTGTTCCCACTAAGACTGGTGGCTATCTTAGAAACAAAAAAGTAAAGTCTACTTTCGCTTTCCTTTATGAAAATAGATAAGAGCGGAACAAAGGAGACCAACCTTAGTCTTGCGCTTGATTTCCTTGTTTGATTCATCCCCTTCCTGATAGAGCTTTGCTGCTTCTTCTTCATCTGCCTAGCTTCAAAGAGCACCTATGGAATCACAACAACATACTACTAGCAAACAAAAAGATCTATATTCATAAATAACACAGGACCAGATATGTGTTAACCATACAAATGCATATATAAGTAAACATACAAGAATATGGAGGAAAACTTGAATAGCTTTATTAAGATCAAAAATAGCAAGAGGATTACAACCATATGTTCTGACCCAGCATCATCCTCCAGCAAGAAAGCCCTTCTTCACCTCAAGTAAAGCTTAGATCACCCAACACTATGAAGTTTACACCAGAAAACCAACAACACTTCTCTACAAGATACAAGATTCCGGCCTCTGGATCTCTGTGATGAGGGATCCATATATAGATGATTGTAGGGGGGTGAGTCATCTTCTTAGGTCTTTATTAGTGTCCTATCTCTGATAGTTCCTGATTCCACTTGGAGAATGATGATCTCTTACTCATCCCTGGTCGAAAACAGAGAGGCAAGTGTCAGAGGGGAAGCTTCTGGAAGATTCCATGATCTTCCACCTCGCAATTTGTCCCTGCCATTTGTCCATTCCCGACCACCGCACCCTACAGAGGGGCCATTCAGTATGCATCGCACCCTTTACACTAGGAAGGTGATATGCATCGCACCCTCTACATTGGGTATTCAGTATGGTCTAGCTTTGACCATTTCTGAGCAGGTTTTAGTGGAGAACTTCTGGGAGATGATGTAATCAGCTGACCTCGTTCCTTTATGCAGTGAAGCAACAATTTTAGGGACTTAGGAGCCCTCAGTTTATGGACATTTATGATTGGGGTCGAAGTGCCCAAAAAATTCTATAACAGTTGCCCCCTAAAGCATGAGGTCGTTAATCTTTTTGATTTCGGGTGTCTTAGCACTCAAATCTACCTTAGGCTGAAATAAGGTAAGACTCAAGGTTACATCAAACCACGCTCAACCTCGTAGCTAGCCCTACGAGGACAGCAGAGGGCTCTCTCCGGGTCAATCTCGGCAAAAGATAATCAATGAGGTCAAGATGACTGAATTGATGACTAATTTTAGGCTAGGTATGAAGTACAAGGACTTTGAAATTGATTTTTTCAGGTTTTGTTGAATTCAAGGGAAAGGTAATTTTGGGTGCGGGGATGAGGCACAGCTTTTGCAGAGGTCTACTTGGGGCAAGATAGGCGATTGTTTTGATGCATTTAAAGTGATTGAATGGATAGATCTGACTGGTGAGAGGTTAAGGAGAGAAAGAAACTTTCAAGGGTTCTCCCTAAATAGATGAAAACATGGAAAATTAAACAAACTTAAAGGCAGAGCATAGCAAATTTATGGATTCTACCTTTACACTTCATTTGTTCAATTGCAGAATATTAAAGAAGGAAAGTGGTACACATACACAACTTACAAGTACTGAAAGAAACACACCATCAACACATAAAGCCACATGAATCCCAAATAGTGTTGCAAAACCCTGGTCTTTCCTTTGCCAAAAATGCAGATAAGATCTTTACAATAGAGTGTCAAGCTATTCCCAAGAGTCAAACCCTGAAAATGACTAAGAAAATACATAATATAGGTAAGCAAACACATTCCCTTGCCTCTAGGGGTCGAGATCATCATCCTAGGAGTTGTTTCAACCGATTCTAAACAAAGCACTACAATCTAGGCAGTCAAAACAACTTGCCTCTATAAGCTAGGAAACCAATTCATTCATTAAATTTTTGTTATTTTATGAATGAATCATCTAGAATAGGTAAATAAGTGTCAAATCAACATAATTTTCCATTAATTACATCAAGAAGGGTGAAAAATCACATCACAAGTCAAAACTGGTCAAACTGGCTTCATTTGCTGAGCTAAGGATGAAAACTGTGCCAAAAAACCCTGTGCACCACGCGCCTGAGCCCTATGCTCCGCGCGCCTTTCCACCTATGTTTGGGGCACTTCCTAGCATCCAAATTGAGCTCAAGCTGGCTTGTTGGAAATCCCGGGATGTCTGCTTTCTAACCCAAGTGGAATTTGCCAATTTGGTGTCCAGTTGACCCTCTAAACGTGCATTCTCCCAGAAGTACTTCCTGTTTGTGCAAAAAGTGGCAGAAAGGTGATTTCCATGATGTTTTTGAGTCTTTTGGTCACCCAGAACTTAATGAAATTTTTTGGAAATGGCTGAGCATGTATAATTCATCATGAAAAATCCAAAACTACAAGCCATTTGTGATTTGGACCTCCCCATCTTATGGGTCGCGTGCTGCGTGCTAAGCGTAGAGCCAAAAAACCTATTTTGCAAGCCAAAAAATTTCAAAATGACAAAATTTTCTCTGAATTTTCTCAAATTCGGAGTGAAGACCCTCTATCATGTGTTGTCCCCCGCCAATGAAGCCTCGACCAAAATTTGGAGTGGATCGGGCTTTTTCTGTTGCTTTAGCGCTTTGCTCAAACGCCTCTTTAGGATCTTCATTTTCACTTTGCAAACATGCATGCGAGCCCAATAGTGAGTTTTCATATGACGAAGCATGTCTTTATCCATATTTGCCTTCTCCAACAACTTCTCCAAATGAGTGTTTACCCAGATAAGCATTTATTCTCGACCAATAGGTGTCAAATCACCGGGTCTCCTTCGGGCCAATTCTCGGTCTTCTCGGATCTTCCGCAGCTCATCAAGTGTATGCTCATCTTCCAGCTGTTTGTTGCGCTGCTCCAAGTAGTTGATCACCCACTTAGCCATCTGCAATTTCGTTTGTAGCGATTCATTTTCAGCCCTTTGTTCTCGGATGATCTCCTTTAGCTCCGAGTTAGGAGAGCTAGCATCAACATCAATGATACCCATGTCCTGACCTCCTGAAGGACCCTCATCAAACATGGGTCTCTTGCCCCTATCGTGAATCTGTACCTGTGCTGAAGACAGAGGCGAGACCCCTTCCACATGATGTGGAGATAATACTCGCTGTGCTGATGATGTCAACGAGACCCCTTCCACCCCGGGTGGAGATAGTACTTGTCGTGCAGATGAAAATAAGGCCCTGTGGGCTCTCTGATATGTCACATATACTGGAGCATCGACATGCTCGGTCTCAGGAATGTCAAACTACTGTGAAGGCCCTCCCTCATCATGAACTATCTCTAGAGGAGGCTGTAGCTCGGAAAAGTAATCACGTGAGATGAAATCCTCCCAAGTAATACCCTGTTGTGCCAAGTGATGCATCACTATGATTTTGATCAATGCATAATGATATATGCTCCTATGCTGATGTGCTGGGCTCTTCCTTTGTACTAAAGGCACCATCCTCTCTATGTTACGACACGTGAAAAATGGAATGTTCATCATACATACCCTTGTGAAATGCATCAATAAATGGACATGGTACGCATAGAGACGTGAGAATTTTCCCTCACAGCTGAAATACCGAATGATGAGTTTCATCAACGGTGCAAACTCATCTTTCAGGAATCTAAAAGGAAAAGCTGCGCTCAAGTGTCTAATATACCCAGGCTTGATATATGGCTCATAGTAAAATCTGTCTAGCATCTGGCGTTTGCTCCATTCTTCCCCTACATTTGGTATCTCGGTGGTCTGAGCAATAGTCTCGGGTGACAAGGTAAAATTCACTCTGGCAAGGTTTACATGACCATCATGTAGATTAAGAACAAATAGACGGACTAGTTCCCGATGATGCTGAGTTTGTGAGATCATCTCACAATATTGGAAACATGATTGGCACCGAAAACAACCCATTGCAAGTGAGCAAGCTTGCAATTGAGCCAAAGAAGTAGGCTCCTCCCTAACATGCTGTCCACTTTTGCCACCTTTGTGATACCTCCGTGGCACATTTGGCACATTTACCTCCAGTGTAGAATCACTATCATACTCTTGCTCATATACTAACTCGGCCTCTGACATGTTCTTTAGAAACAAGATAGTTGGAATATATATATGCTGATATACAACTGTGTGCAAAATTGACTGTAGACTGTTTCTTTTTCTCAAAATGTTGTGACCAAGGGGACACAAATGTACAAGGGAATTGTTAGGAAAGGGAAAACATTAGGGAAATGGGGAACATGGAAATAAAACAAGGAATTTAGAGAAGGGAAGGGACATGGAAATCTTGAATTTTTAGGGTTTTGGGATGAGGTAGGGATCATGTGTTTGTAATAGAAGTGAGGGATTAGGATTTGAGGGAGGATAGTGTAGGGTTTATGAGGGAATTATTGGGGAAAATAATGGTGAATATAGGGGATGGGAAACAAAAGGAAGTAGGAAAAAATGATAACCTTGGTAACATTTATTTTTTAAAACCCTTCAGCAATTTTGGCATTCAAATTCTTACAACAATTTAATGGACAAAGGAGGGTTTTTTCCAATTAGTTTTCTAGGGAAAACATATCATAATCCTTTACATAAACCATTCAAAACCAAGAATAAGCCATGGATATAAGCCTACCTATGAATTTGTGCTTGAGAGGAGGTATTTTAGTGTTTTTCCTGACAAAGTTTGGGCATAAACCCCAGTGCGCCGCGCGCCTCTGATGCGCCGCGCGCGTGCAATTTCTCACTGAGTTTTGTCGCCTGATGCGCCGCGCGCCCTGGAAATGCTCCAATTTGCATACAAACTCACAAAATTGCTTTGGAATGATGCTCTTCACTCTTGGAATGTGGAATGGGTTGCAAATGATGTAAAATATCTTCATATAGACTCCTTTTTTATTTTTGCTTGATCCATAACCCATTTTCTTATGTTTTGTCGTTGACACTTTTTCAAAATTAATAGACGCTGACCTTTTTGGTTTCCTCCTTAAAATTGGTTGAAATAATGATTTTCTTTGATAATTTTTTGCAGGGATAGCTGTGATATGCTCTGGCAAAGGAGACCAAGGCTGCGCTTGGACATTTCAAGGATTGAAGTTTTTGAAAAAATTTACAAAAATGAGACGACGACTTATCTTCAAAACAGAGTTTTGAAGAGAAGTCATACTTTATCTGTACAATGATGAAAATTATTGAAGTGATTATCTATCAAATACATCCCTCTGGCTTGCTGGTCTTCTAAGACTTTTCAAAAAAAAATTGACTCAACCCTAGACCTAAGACCTAAAAATTTAAAACATGATTGTAAATGACCTTTGAAGCTTTATGACTAAACCTTAACCAGCAGTGCCATGCACGAAGGGAATGAATGACACAAACCATTCCGTCAGAGTTATGGCATGCCTAACGAAATGCAACTGATCAAAACTGATGGGACACCTAAACATGAAATGCAAAAAGAGCTTTGATCTCTAACGGAGGGATAACTAGACCAACTCTAACATTGGCTCCAATGGGGATGGTATCTCCTTGGAGATGCCAAGAACTGCAGATCTATGTAAGAGCTAGACAGTGCCTTCATCCATTGGGCGATGGAGTCATTATTCCAACACAAAATCTTGAGAATTTGACTGAAAAACCAAAAACTGCTTTGACCAAACTAGACTCGAAACTAAAAGATTGAGACAACTGACTTGACAAACTTAAACATAATTAAATTCCATTTTCAGAATTATAGCCTTCACCTCGGGCCCCAGACTGAAGATGATAAGTTAGTTTACATGTGCAATAGAACAAAAATAACATGATATGTACAATGATGATGAGATGAGCAGAAAATACTCAGAAGTAGTATCTCTTTAACAACCGACCATTAATTGGCCCTCCAGAACATTCATATCCATTCATTTCTTTGAGAAGGAAAGCGTTTTGGCCACGATATGCTGCAATCTTGTAAGGACCCTTCCATAATTTTTCAAATATGTCGTGCTTTCCTTTGTCTTCATGTTGAGCATCCTACCTCAAAACTACCTCATCTAGCTGAAATGTGTCCACCTTTACTTTCCGGTCATAAATCTTTTTCATGTGCTCCTGCAACTTGCAAGTGTTTTGAAATACCTCCTCTCGTGTCTGCTGTAAATGAATCACCTGATTAATCCTTCTCTGCATAGGATCTTCCTCACTACCAGCTTCTTGAAGCAATTTGACTACCGGGACAGCGAGCGAAGTAGGAAAAACCGTGTCTATTTCGTACACCAACTCGAAAGGAGACATGTCAATAGACTTTTTCTGACTCACTCTATCAGCCCATAGTGCATTTATCAACTTCTTGTGCCAACCCTTTTTACTGATTTCCAACAATTTGTTAATGATATTGACCAAAGATTTATTAGATGACTCCGCCAATCCATTTCCTTGAGGGTGGTATGCGGTTGAATGTCCCAAGCTAATATTGTACTTATAGCAAAACTCAACCATCCTTTTTGAATTAAATGTTGTTGCATTATCTGTGATTAACTTACTTGGACATCCAAAACGTGACAAAATGTTGGTTTCAAGAAAAGAAATAACTACCGCATCCATAGCTTATCGAGTAGGAATTGCTTCAATCCATTTTGTGAAGTAGTCTGTGGCTGTCAATATCCACCGATGCTGTCCTAATGATGTCGGATGAATTTCCCCGATGAAATCCAATCCCCACTGCTGAAATGGTGCACTGAATTCAATTGGTTTGAGAGGCAAAGGCTGGAGTTTCTGCTTCCCTTCAAAAATTTGGCATTCGTGACAATTTTTAACAGCCTTATATACATCTGAAAATAATGAAGGCCAATAATATCCTACCCTTAGAATCTTGTTTGTTGTGGTCTTCCAAAACAGATGACCTCCACAGTCCCCTCTATGAAAGTCTTCCACAACTCTTTTGGCTTCCTCCTCTACCAAAAAATTCAATAACATTCCACCAGGGTCTTTCCAAAACAATGCTAAATCTAGTATGCAGAATTTTGCAGCTTTCAATTTCAATGTTCTACTTATGTTTCTAGGCATTCCGGGAGGTGAAGACAAATGTTGAAGTACATATAAAATGTTAGCGTACCAAGGAGAGGAAAGAAACATTTCAGATACCTAAACGGATGAATTCTCCTCATCTTCATCAGACATGGTAGCAATCAAATTTATGTCTAGAACTTGCAAATTCGTTTCAGCCATTAAGTTGGTGAGTCCTTGACCTTTGATCAGCTTGGTGGGTTTAATCTCTACATCATACTCTAACAATGCAGCAATCCACTTACCCCGTCTGCCTTCTGGATCTGCCTGTACTAAAATATCTTTAACTGCTGCATTAGGAACATAAGCTAGAATATGGGAATGCAATATATACACACGGAAATCTTTCAAGGCCTTTACAAGTGCAAGTGCTTGCTTCTCAATGATGTTATATTTCAATGCTCCATCTCTTATAATCCGATTGAAAAAAGCAATGGGATTTTCAACACCTTCCCTCTTCTGCATTAATATAGCTGCCAAAGTGTGCTCAGAAGCAAATGAGAACAAAATAAAATCCTGCGTGTAGTCTGGGTTGATCAAAATAGGAGCTGAAAAAAGAGCTAACTTCACTAAATTAAATGATTTCACTGCCTCTTTGGTCCACTTTACCTGATTGTCCTTCTTCAGCATGCTCGTGATTTCTCTAAGATGCTCCGCTAGATTTGGAATGAAGCGACGCAGAAAATTTAGTTTACCATTAAAGCACTGTATTTCTTTCTTGTTCCGGGGCTGTTCAATTTGCTGAATGGCTTCAACACATGCAGGGTCAACACGGATGCTGTCTTTAGATATGATGTGGCCAAGAAGTTTGCCCTCATCCATGGCAAAAAGACTCTTTTTCGGATTCAGCGAAATGCCATATTTTCTGCACTTTTGGAAAACAATTTTCAAATGATACAAATGTTCCTCATCAGAATTTGAAAACACAGTTAAGTCATCAAGATAAACAACTAAAAATACATCTTTTTCGTTGGCAAAAGCCATGTCCATTGCACGCTGAAAGGTGGCTCCTACATTTTTCAAACCAAACGGCATCTTTGCATAATGAAATGTTCCCCATGGAATGGTGAACGTTGTCTTGTCACGGTCATCTTCATGCACTAGAATTTGATTGTATCTTGAATAGCCATTGAGTAGTGACATCCTTGATGCTCCAACTACTCACTGCAATATATGGTCCATTTTGGGCAGTGGATAATTGTCTTTTAAGGACACCTTATTCAAATTTCTGAAGTCAATACATAAACGGATCTCACCTGTTTTCTTTCTTACGAGCACCAAGTTTGATATCCAATCTGAAAATCGGGTAGGCACAATGATTCCTGACTTATACAATCTGTTTACCTCTTTTTCAATTGATGGTAGCAGCTTAGGATTGATTCTCCTCAACTTTTGATGAAAAGGCTTCTGATTTGACTTAATAGGAATAGTATGCTGAATGATATTTGTGTCATATGTTTTTAAATCTGAGTAATCCCATGCAAAAACATCAGAAAATAAAGACAACAATTTTACATATTCTGCTTTTACCTTTGGTAACAATGACTTTGATAGCTTTACCATCTTGGGATTCTCAGCTGTTCCAATGTTTACCTCTTCAACACCTTTTTAAGTTGGTCTCAATGTCGGTTTGCGGGCCACATCGTCTTGGTCAAATAGCTCCTCTAAAGGAATCAATCCCTTAGGAATAATGTTATCTTTAAGTTGCAGCACTTCCATTTGATTTACTTGTATATTATCACTACCATCATCATGTTCAGTATCTATGGAGGTATCTTTGAACTTACCCTTATTTTGCAAAAACTGATTAATCTCTTCATCATCTTGAAATACTTGCCAACATCGCTGATTGTTTGGAACGGTGGGACGGTGTTTCACATGAATCTCAAACTTGTTGCTAGAATTCATCAGAATTTTTAAATTACTTTCTGCCTTAGCAAGTCCATCAGCAACACCATTTTGTATGCGAGGCACACATGTCAAGGTATGATCAGAAAATAAGTTTAAAATATCTAAGAATGCATTTCGATATGCCCTCATACGAGGATTCTTGGCTTGAAACTCACCCTTAACTTGCTTTATCACCAACTCGGAATCACCATAGACTGCAATCTTCTTCGCTTTCAGCTTTCTAAGAATCTTAAGGCCAGCAATGAGAGCCTCATATTCCGCTTCATTATTTGAAAAATCAAATGCTAGTTTATAGGAACACACTCTCACCTTGCTTGGAACTTTGTCTTCAACGGAAAAGGGACTTCGAATCCACACACAAATACCAACACCATCACTACCTACTGCACCATCAAAATCCATGGTCCAAAGACCATCTTCATCTTCCTCCAAGTGTTGAAATTGTGTTAGCTCTGTTTTTTCTGTTTGCTGCCCATTATCTTCAGCTGTTTGCTCCATAGTAGCTTGATTTTCTCTTCTTTCTTTATGCAGAACTTCTCTAAAATTCTCAATGATCTCTGGTATATCTTCCGCCTAAACTAACTGACTATCTAGATCATTAAAACTATCAGCAAATAAAACAAACGTCTCCAAATCTGTATGTACATAATTTACAGGATGATTGATTGGCTTCTCTTTGTTGGTTATCATGTATTTCATCTTTTGCTCTCGATATAGCTTTCTCATTTGACCGAAGACTGGAATTGTAGCATCGAAAAAGTCCTAACTGTAGAGTATCCCTTCAACTTAGCCCCCAAGATCTGAAGTAGCATACCAAAACGGGAGGAATGTTCGCCACAACCACATCCATCAAGACATTCTTCGCTGGAATTGGTCTAAGCTAACAACCAATATTAATGACCGTACATCCACACTGCTGGAATCAAATGATTAAAATCATGATATCTCCTGTAAGTCTAGCCCCAACTTTTCCATGATCGCCTTTGGCATCAAATTGTGTGAAGCACCCGAATCGAACATAGCATTGTGCAAAACATATTCATGCAATCTCAAACTAATATAAAAGGGAGGAACATCACTATCAGGGGACTCACCATCCAATGCTGGCCCAAAAATCAATTCTAGTTGATCATGTTCAATGTTCACCGTGTCAAACATGGGATCAAAATTTAGAATGCTAGAGACTTGACCTCGGTAGCTGCTGTTTTTCATGATTTCAGTCAAAGGAATAGATACTTTTAATTTGGAAATTTCATTTTCCAAACTAAATGCTGAAACTTTTTCGACTTCTTTGACCAGAACTTCTCTGCTATCTTTGATTATACTTGCTTGATTTGTCCTTTCTGCTGCTGATATCTTGCTAATTGTGGGATCAATTGTCTCCTTTCCTTTCTTCTATGGTATCGGTGAATCTGTCTGTGGTGCTGTAGCTTCTTTTCTTTTCTGAATTGTATTGATGAGCACATCTCGGTTTCTCAATGAATACTGCTTCTGTTGAGTGAACAAGGCATTCAAATATCCTCTTTGGTAATCATCTAAATCCGCATCATTAGCTAAGATAAAATATTCATCTTGTTGGGTGCCTGAACTTTCTCCATACTCTTCTTCTTCAGTGATGTAAATGGGCAGATCATCAGGAGTAAAGAAGTGATTTTGGTCCCCCACTACATCAACATCGTCATCTGAATCTTGACTCACAAAATTATGCAAAAGAGGAGTCTTGATCTGTTGCTGGGTTGTCGTCTCTTGTTCTCTTTGTTCACGCTGCTTAATTCTGAACTGAGGTTGTTGCTGGCCAAGGTAATTTGGATTACGAATCTGCGGTTCTGATTTGTCAAGGTTCATTCTTTTGAACATTTTTTCCATCTCACAAAGCCAAGGCGGTTTTGATGTAGATTCTTCCTTTATAATCACTCTTGTCTCTGCTTTCAACTGTGCTCTCTTGTCATTCAGATTCGCCTCAACATTAACAGGAATATTTTGCATATCTTCTAAAGTAGGCGGGCCTCTATCCCGTAATGAATAAGCCATCTCCGGATCAAAACCATCCGGGAATTTGAGAAGAGCTAATTTTCTAGATGGTCTTAAATCATCCAGAATAGCATTATAAACTGTATTAAACCTGATAATGTAGTCTTGGACAGACTCACCACGATTGCGTTTGATATTATTGTACTCGGCATTGATCTGAAGCGGATCTTTTCTGAGTTCCCAACGATCTAGAAACTGTTTATGAAGTTCAACCAATGTAGGTATACTTCTGGCTCCCAAGCCTCTGAACCATTTTCTTACCTCTCCTCTGAATGTTTGCACAAACAATCGCATAGTTGCATCCTCTTCATCAATCTCATATAAATCACAAAAATTTACCATTTTGTCTATGTGTTGCTGAGCGGACAGACTTTGAGGAGTGCCATCAAATAAAGGAATCTTACTCTAATAATCCGTGGGCATATCATGCAATTGCTGAGGTAAAGCAAGAGGTGTGAAACGAGCAGCCATTGCTCTACGTGGATTTAGTCTAGGGGTTGTCGGTGGAGTGGGTGTAGTTGCTGTATGAGGAGTATGCGGAGGTGTATGCGGAGGAGAAGCGATGTGGGATGGAGGGGAATTGGCTGCAGATTCTGAATAAGTAATTATAGGTTGCACAGGAATGGTGGGAATGAAAGGCGGTTCAGTAGGAATTCTAGAAGTGGATGCTGTGACAGTAGATCCAATATTTGAAGATACAGCTTCTAAGAAATCAGCAAGATTTGCAGCTTGGATGTCAGTTTGAAGGTGCCTCAAGATAAAATTGTCAATTAATTTATTGTGTTTTTCAAATTCAAAAGCTGCAGCAAAATCAGGATTTGGAACTATAGAATCAAGAGCGTTTTCAAACTTGGTCTTAAACAATGACAATTCAAACTTTTTGTCAAAAGCAAGTTCTTCAAGATATTCAAAAATTGCAGGACATGAATGAGATTTAACTACGGGAGTCGCCGAGCTTTCTTGACGAAGGATTTTTTGAATCAAGTTTGGATTTTCGTAGATAGGGGGTGGATTCGGATCTGGATTAGCTATTGTATGTCTTTTTGAAGCCAATGTGTTCATCCGAAGATCAAAAGAATTTAAATAATTCAGCCAATCGTTTTCTAGACTTAACCATCCAAATGTCTAGAACGAACAAAAGTATTGGGGTGATTTGCAAATCAAGTTTTCACAATCTAACCGGAGATCGACTGAAGCAGCATTTATCTACTTCCTCTTATGCATAGCAAGAGTGTTTCGAAAGCTACCTGGCGTGACTTCAGACTCCGTCTAATACTTGTGAAACAAACTCATCAGCAATAAAACCATTGAGATTTCGATCCCCAGTATGGTCGCCACTATGTTAGTGCTCAAATCTACCTTAGGTTGAAATAAGGTAAGACTCAAGGCTACATCAAACCATGCTCAACCTCGTAGCTAGCCCTACGAGGACAAGAGAGGGCTCTCTCCGGGTCAATCTTGGTAAAATATAATCAACGAGGTCGAGATGAATGAATTGATGACTAATTTTAGGCTAGGTATGAAGTACAAGGACTTTGAAATTGATTTTTTTCAGGTTTTGTTGAATTCAAGGGAAAGGGAATTTTGGGTGCGAGGATGAGGCATAGCTTTTGCAGAGGTCTACTTGGGGCAAGATAGGCGATTGTTTTGATGCCTTTAAAGTGATTGAATGGATAGATATGACTGGTGAGAGGTTAAGGAGAGCAAGAAACTTTCAAGGGTTCTTCCTAAACAGATGAAAACATGGAAAATTAAACAAACTTAAAGGCAGAGCATAGCAAATTTATGGATTCTACCTTAACACTTCATTTGTTCAATTACAGAAGATTAAAGAAGGAAAGTGGTACACATACATAACTTAAAAGTACTGAAAGAAACACACCATCAACACATAAAGCCACATGAATCCCAAATAGTGCTGCAAAACCCTGGTCTTTCCTTTGCCAAAAATGCAGATAAGATATGTACAATAGAGTGTCAAGCTATTCCAAAGAGTCCAACCCTGAAAATGACTAAGAAAATACATAATATAGGCAAGCCAACCACATTCCCTTACCTCTAGGGGTCAAGCTCATCATCCTAGGAGCTGTTTCAATCGACTCTAAACAAAGCCACTACAATCTAGGCAGTCAAAAACAACTTGCCTCTATAAGCTAGGAAACCAATTCATTCATTAAATTTTTTCTATTTTATGAATGAATCATCTAGAATAGGTAAATAAGTGTCAAATCAACATAATTTTCCATTAATTACATCAAGAAGGGTGAAAAATCACATCACAAGTCAAAACTAGTCAAAATGGCTTCATTTGCTGAGCTAAGGATGAAAACTGTGCCAAAAAACCTTGTGCGTCGCGCGCCTGAGCCCTGTGCACTGTGTGCCTTTCCATCTGTGTTTGGGGCACTTTCTGGCATCCCAATTGAGCTTAGGTTGGCTTGCTGGAAAGCCCTAGATGTCTACTTTCTAACCCAGGTCGAAGTTTCCAATTTGGTGTTCATTTGACCCTCCAAAAGTGTATTCTCCAAGAAGTACTTCCTGTTGGTGCAAAAAGTGGCAGAAAGGTGATTTTCATGATGTTTTTGAGCCTTTTGGTCACCCAGAACTTAATGAAATGCTTTGGCAATGGCTGAGAATGTATAATTCCTCATGACAAATCCAAAACTACAAGCCATTTGTGATTTGGACCTCCCCATCTTATGGGTCGCGCACTACGCGCTACGCGTAGAGCCAAAAAACCTGTTTTGCAAGCCAAAAAATTTTAAAATGACAAATTTTTCTCCAAATTTGCTCAAATTCGGAGTGAAGACCCTCTATCATGTGCTGTGCCCCAGCAATGAAGCCTCGGCCAAAATTTGGAGTGGATCAGGCTTTTTCCGTCGCTTTAGCGCTTTGCTCAAACGCCTCTTTAGGATCTTCATTTTCGCTTTGCAAACATGCATGCGAGCCCAATAGTGAGTTTTCATATGACGAAGCATGTCTTTGTCCCTGTTTGCCTTTGCTAACAACTTCTCCAAATGAGTGTTTACCCGGATGAGCATTGATTCTCGATCAATAGGCATCAAATCACCGGGTCTCCTTCGGGCCAATTCTCGGTCTTCTCGGATCTTCCGCAGCTCATAAAGTGTATGCTCATCTTCCAGTTGTTTTTTGTGTTGCTCCAAGTAGTTGATCACCCACTTAGCCATCTGCAATTTCTTTTGCAGCGATTCATTTTCGGCCCTTTGCTCTCGGATGATCTCCTTTAGCTCCGAGTTAGGAGAGCTAGCATCAACATCAATTATACCCATGTCCTGACCTCCTGAAGGACCCTCATCAAACATGGGTCTCTTGCCCCTATCATGAATCTGTACCTGTGCTGAAGACAGAGGCGAGACCCCTTCCACATGATGTGGAGATAATACTCGTTGTGCTGATGATTTCAACGAGACCCCTTCCACCCCGGGTGGAGATAGTACTTGTCGTGCAGATGCAAATAAGGCCCTGTGGCCTCTCTAATATGTCACATATACTGTAGCATCGACATGCTCGGTCTCATGAATGTCAAACTACTATGAAGGCCCTCCCTCATCATGAACTATCTCTAGAGGAGGCTGTAGCGCGGAAAAGTAATCACGGGAGATGAAATCCTCCTAAGTAATACCCTGTTGTGCCAAGTGATGCATCACTATGATTTTGATCAATGCATAATGATATATGCTCCTATGCTGATGTGCTGGGCTCTTCCTTTGTACTAAAGGAACCATCCTCTCTATGTTACAACACGTGAAAAATGGAATGTTCATCATACATACCCTTGTGAAATGCATCAATAAATGGACATGGTACGCATAGAGACATGAGAATTTTCCCTCACAGCTGAAATACTGAATGATGAGTTTCATCAACGGTGCAAACTCATCTTTTAGGAATCTGAAAGGAAAATCTGCGCTCAAATGTCTGATATACACGGGCTTGATATATGGCTCATAGTAAAATATGTCTAGCATCTCGCATTTTCTCCATTCTTCCCCTACATTTGGTATCCCGGTGGCCTGAGCAATAGTCTCGGGTGACAAGGTAAAATTCACTCCAGCAAGGTTTACATGACCATCCTGTAGATTAAGAACAAATAGATAGACTAGTTCCCGATGATGCTGAGTTTGTGAGATCATCTCACAATATTGGAAACATGATTGGCGCCGAAAAAAATCTATTGCAAGTGAGCAAGCTTGCAATTGAGCCAAAGAAGTAGGCTCCTCCCTAACATGCTGTCCACTTTTGCCACCTTTGTGATACCTCTGTGGCACATTTGGCACATTTACCTCTGGTGTAGAATCACTATCATACTCCTTCTCATATACTGACTCGGTCTCTGACATGTTCTTTAGAAACAAGATAGCTGGAATATATATATATGCTGATATACAACTGTGTGCAAAATTGACTGTAGACTGTTTCTTTTTCTCAAAATGCTGTGACCAAGGGTACACAAATGTACAAGGGAATTGTTAAGAAAGGGAAAACATTAGGGAAATGGGGAACATGGAAATAAAACAAGGAATTTAGAGAAGGGAAGGGACATGGAAATCTTGAATTTTTAGGGTTTTGGGATGAGGTAGGGATCATGTGTTTGTAATAGAAAGGAGGGATTAGGATTTTGAGGGAGGATAGTGTAGGGTTTATGAGGGAATTATTGGGGAAAATAATGGTGAATATAGGGGATGGGAAACAAAATGAAATAGGAAAAAATGATAACCTTGGTAACATTTATTTTTTAAAACCCTTCAGCAATTTTGGCATTCAAATTCTTACAGCAATTTAATGGACAAAGGAGGGTTTTTCCACTTGATTTTCTAGGGCAAACATATCATAATCCTTTACATAAACCGTTCAAAACCAAGAATAAGCCATGGATATAAGCCTACCTGTGAATTTGTGCTTGAGAGGAGGCGTTTTAGTCTTTTTCGGGACAAAGTTTGGGCATAAACCCCAGTGCGCTGCACGCCTCACCCAACGCACCACGTGCCTCTGATGCGCCGCGTGCGTGCAATTTCTCAGTGAGTTTTGTCACCTAATGCACCACGCGCCCCTGATGCACCACACGTCCAACCTGATGCGCCGCACACCCTGGAAATGCTCCAATTTGCATACAAACTCACAAAATTGCTTTGGAACGATGCTCTTCACTCTTGGAATGTGGAACGGGTTGCAAATAATGTAAAATATCTTCATATAGACTCCTTTTTTATTTTTGCTTGATCCATAACCCATTTTCTTATGTTTTGTCGTTGACACTTTTTCAAAATTAATGGACTCTGACCTTTTTGGTTTCCTCCTTAAAATTGGTTGAAATAATGATTTTCTTTGATAATGTTTTGCAGGGATAGCTGTGATATCCTCTAGAAAAGGAGACCAAGGCTGCACTTGGATGTTTCAAGGATTGAAGTTTTTGAAAATTTTTACAAAAATGAGACGACGACTTATCTTCAAAACAGAGTTTTGAAGAGAAGTCATACTTTATCTGTACAATGATGCAAATTATTGAAGTGATTATTTATCAAAGACATCCCTCTGGCCTGCTGGTCTTCTAAGACTTTTCAAAACAAAATTGACTCAACCCTAGACTTAAGACCTAAAAATTTGAAATAATGATCTTTTAAGCTTTATGACTAGACCTGAACCAGCAGTACCATGCATGAGGGGAATGAGTGACACAAACCATTCCGTCAGAGTTATGGCATGCCTAACGAAATGCAACTGATCAAAACTGATGGGACACCTAATCATGAAATGCAAAAAGAGATTTGATCTCTGATGGAGGGATAACTAGACCGACTCTAACAGGGATATCCTCATGAAATATGACTGGACAATCTCCTCCTTGTTCATTTTGATGTCGTTAAGTTGGTTCTTGAGGGAAAGAATGTGATTCAACTTGTTGACCTCGTACATCGTAACCAACTTATCATAGACATCCTTGGATTTCTTCAACTTTGTGATGTAAGTAAGCAAATGATCTTTCAAAGAATCAATAATTATTTTCTTTTCTTTTATCTCACCTTGACAACAACAAAAGCATTTCCTGGAGGCTCAGGTACCTTTCCTTCCACATATTCTAAGACATCATTTTCATCTAAGGTCACTTCCAACCTAATATTCTAAGTAACAAAATTAGATGAGCCGTTCTACTTCTTTGAATCCTTGAAGTATGAGTGGACATCTTGACCAAGTCAATTAGGCTCCTTTAACTCCTCCCAAAGATGATTGTTGGTTTCTTGTCTGCTTGGGCTTATCTTCACCTCAACTTTGATCCCATGTTAATTTTCCATTGTTCTATGCTTAACACAATCACTTATCCCAATAAATTGAATCTTCTAATGACAAGAAGCAATTGTAGATAGAACAATAATTCAAATGCAATAGAAGACAACCAAGAACAATAACAAGAGAGACACAATATTTGGTCAAATATCAGGGAAAAAACCCCACAAGGGGGAAAACCCATTCAAAATTCTTCTATTAGATTGTCATTAGATGTTCAAAAAAGAGATGAAATGTTCCAATTCATCAACAATGAGTCAAAGGTCAACAACTTTGACTATCTAATTCAAATCACCAATATCCAAAAGGTCAAATATGATCTAAAGTCAAAGTCTTCAATTTTTGGTCAAAGTCAATAATAGTCAAAGATGCCCTAACTAATTAACATTCAACAGTCAAAGTGCCTCCAAATCATCCTGGTCAATAGTCAAGGAACTCAGCCTTTCAAACTTGGTCAAACCCAGTAAAAATAATCAACAAATGCTTGGTCAAAGGAGAGAAAAAACTTGCAGTCAAACTTCAAAATTGTTGTGGTCAACTTCAGTTAAAGTCTATAGTCAACCCAAGTCAAACTACCCAAAAAAGTTTGATCCTTTTCCATACAATTCGACCTTCCAAAATTGAAGATTTATAAGTCAAAGTTGGTCAAATTGTCCCAATAAGAAGGTTAATGCACAAACGAGACTTGTCTTCCTTCCCTCCGCACATGTGAGCTCAAAACTCCTTATTTCAGACCTGTATGAACCAATCAAATGAAGAGAAAGAAGATGAGATGATTGACGTTGATGCTCCAAAGTGATGTGACACGATGTGTATTTATATGAGCCTTAGGGGATCAAATCAGTTGGTCTAGGCCAACTTGTACTTTTGTGTACTTGTGGGTTTCACTTTAAAAATTACATTTTTCCTTCAGGAGGAGCCTTTCTTGATGGGGAAGGTTTTCCAATGGAGGAAATTTCTCCTTGAGCTACCAAATTAACACTCTGCACATTGTGGTTGCATGCATCAAGCTTATATCCCACTTGGTTGTCTATTCCCACCCTCACAATGTGTTTTCTCCCATCCTTCAAGGTGATGTCAAAACTCCTTTTTGTTTGCTCCATTGGATATCCAAGATATTCGACTTTATAAATTAACATGTTGGAGATTTTTTAAGAGGTTTTCCCTTTTCACAAGTTTTTGGCATCATTGAATACTGGATTTAAAACTTTTGTTATGTGGGTAGGGGAAGGAACCTACTCGAATTTTGCCACTAGGAGCCATGCAACTGAATGTAACTATAAGCTCCATGTCCTAACTACCTCTAATTATGGATCACTTATTAAATAACAAGTGTCCAATTACAATAAATGCTATTCAAACCAACTAGCTAACTAATCTCCTATAATAGAGCCTAAGATACGACACATTTGGAGAGTCATATCTATTATAACAATATGCTAATTCTAAAAGTTCCATTAAATAATTAAACATTCTGAATAATAATTATAATTTATATCTTAAATTAAAAATTATTTTATTCTAATTTTATAACCTATGATAAAATTGTATTTTTGGATCATCTAACAGTAACTTGCCTGAAGTAAGAGTTCTTGTAAACTTTAAGGGAAGTTTTTGGGAAATGTTTGCTAGTACCCAAGGAAATGTTTGCTAGCACCTAGGTTATTCGTAATTTGCTTTCACTTGCTTTGTTGAAAACTAGAATGGAAGGCAAAGGCTATGGCACACCATTGTTGTTTATTATATTTCTTAATAGCATGGCTTTGGGCACAATTTTTTTATTCTTTTTAGATAAACAAAGTGGTACAAAAGCATAACTTTTTGTTCAAACTAGTAGTAGCTCACGTTCTTCTGTTGGAGATTTACTAAAGACAACCTTTGTTCCTCTATTTGATAAAAGGACAATATTGTTGACCCCTTTGCTTGTCTACTCGAGCCTTGAACAAGGATTTGTATGGGTAGAGCTTACAAATATGTTGTAAACCCTGCAATTTGTATATCATGTGTTGGAGGTACTATGGTTGTTTTTGAAATTGATGATGCCATTTTCTCATTATTGGCTAGATGCTTGATGAATAATTTGCTCTCCATCGCCCTCATTATGTTTGGCGGTATTATATTTTAGACAATTATGCTTTTTCAACTATGGTTGAATCAAAGCTCTGGGAGTGGAGCGATAGACTTAATCAATCTGCTAGGCATGGAAACATTTTGGGGTTTAGGGATCGATTTTTTAACGCACAAATAAATGTTTTGCTTTGGTTACTTTTTACTCATGACATAGTCTAGTGGTTATCACATGGGGTATGGATGACACCATCAAGAAATTGACCTTACTTGCTACTGCGAAATGGGTTCTCTATTCCAACACATGGCTGTATTAACAAGCCTACGCTTCTATGGAGATGAGTAATTTGTGAAGTCTAAAGCCACTTGTCCTGGAACCACAGTTCCCTGAATTGAAATATCTACATATGGGATCAGGCTTGTGTGTGCACTTGAGAACTCTGAAAGCCTGCAAGAAGGGTGTCAATGATCTGTCCATACACCCTTATGGAAGGTTGTCTTTGTCAATTGGAAGGGATCACAATCTTGGCCTATTTGAACTTATTAAAAGGAGGTGTACTTTTAAATAATTTTTACAACAAGAGGCCACTTTTATAAAATTTAATTCCAAGGAAGGGGACATTTATGCTATGGTTATTGAAGACGTTGTGAGGGGGTTGGAGGGTGGAGGTAGCAGGTTTTTGGACTCCCTATTTCAACCTTTAATGAAGCCATCATTTGATTGAAGGGTGGAGGTAGAAGACCTCTAGACTCCTGTGTTGGGCTTATTGCATTTAGTAGCTAGTGGGGGAGGTAGTTGGACCTCTGAAGTTTCTGCTTTAATCGACAATTTTGGTCTCATCCTTTTAGCAACCTCCTCAAGCTTTGGAATTTGGCTTGGGGGTGATTAGCTGTAAGAGAGACCACATTGCAACCTAATCTAAGGTTGGGTGGTGAGTCATAGTCCCAAACTCAGTTGTCCAGTCCTGATTGAGATGAGTATCTCTCACTTTTGATCAATGTAATGAATTTCATGTTTATTTTATGGAGTGAAAATGATGTCATTGATGTGTGAGGTATGACCTGTGAAGTGGTTGTTCGTATAGCAATAACATGGTTACTGATATTATTCTTTTGTAATGCCTGTATAATGATGTGTGTAATGTAATTATTGTTGAAAAGATAGTTACAAACTGATACTCAACCTTGTATGTGGACCAACATGAAGACTTGTTGAATTCTAACCTAAAATATTAGAATAGGAAATGTTCAACAACGAATTGACCACCACACACTTGAGTACGTCCCCACACAATTGAAAGAACACAATTTACAAACATGGGAACTGAAACCATTAGCCTTATGTGTGTATGGATTCTTGAGTCCAGTGAATCTGAACATTAAAGGTGCCTATGGATATTGAACAAGACAATGTGCTTGCATTAATAGATTTCTATGTGTCATAAGGGAATGTTGTAGTTCTTAAATTAGATCTTTGTTGAATAGGTGTGCTCTTGTTTGAGCTCTTGTCAAGTGTGTTTGCACTGCTAAAAGAATGGTGTTAATTCCTATTTCTTATAGATTATGAGCATGGAGTCAAGCCTAATGACTAGGTAGGAAACCAAGTATCACAGTGGTATATATGGGCTTACACATACGCACACATGAAATCCTATATGTTAGGTTCAAAATTTTGTAGGAACAATGATTAAAACTATGAATTAACAGTAGTTATACATGGCATAGGGATGCCTCATAGTCATTGAAAAGGCTATCTATATTACTATATCTAATCTCAGGCTACAAAAGCATTAATGCGTATGTACCTGGTTGTTTTTTATTTGTACTAAAATACTCACGTGAAAACTGAACAATGCAAATGGATACCATATGAAAGACAATAATCCATCCTATGTGCAAACTTGGAAATCAATATCTGACTAGGTAGGATATTGTATGTATTGTAGTATGTACAAGTTATGAGGTAGTTTAATACAATGGAGGGCTTGTCACATCAAAGCTATGCATTAGATGCATGCAACATTTCTTCTTTTTGAACCAAGTCCACTATCATGTTACTAAAGTGTCATATCGTATTTGTTTTAAGGATAACTACAATATTTGCAAACATAAAATTCTGGCATATTACTCCATCAAAAGCAAATCTTTTCAAAGGCAATAACCTAAATCTCATGGAAACTATGGGAAGAAAAGACTACAATCACACATAAGAATCTTCGTTCCTTGCTCCCATAATCAACTTGCAACATGTAGAAGGTTAAACACACAAAACAAAAGGTGCAATTAGGAGTAAATATTTTCAACAACCAAGTGCCATGATGACAATTGATAAAAGTGAGAACACATCAGCTTACATAAGCATTGTAATTACAAAGGAATTTCAAGATATTGAAAGTGCCATAGGTGCACAAGGCATATTATAAAAGTATCTTAGAAGTAAATGCACATTCAATAGTGTTTAAAGCTTGAAATACAAGAATACTAAATCTCTAAATGAAAAAGAGCCTAAGTTTTGAAATACCATTGTGTCTCACTATTGAAGTGCTGAAGTGCCCACTAGTTAGAATGTGAAGGCAACAATGAGTGAAAGTGCAAAACAACAAAGTGTCAAAGTGGTAAGTTACAAACACCAAAAACTTTACCAATAATAGAGTTGGCTTTGGGGTGCAAGTCTTCGAGTTAACATTCTCCTGCACTTTGGTATTAACATCACTTATAGGTTTGCTTTATACTATGTAGGCCATGATGCCTTCTTAAATGCAAGCCTAGTAAATGACAATGGTATAATCCTTGGTGAGGATTTTGTACCAATTTCCACATTAATATGGCTACTATATAGAGTTACTAGAATCAATTCTTGGCATACCTACACCAAATTCTCATTGGAGCCAAAAATCACCAATCCAAATTAGATTCCCAAGAATTTGTGGTTTGCTTCAATGTATCCATTTCCAATTTATGGATCCAATATTTTTAGTTGTAAGAGAGTGGATAGTGTTTAATGAAAGTCATTGTTTTATATTCATGTTAGCATTTAACAGTTGCATTTAGAAAAACACCTTAGGTGCCTTATTTACTCTTTACTAAACCACTCTCTCTTCAATACTATATATGTTTGTTGTGTAAGACTCTTTCATTAATGTTCACAAAACTTGGCATATTGGAAATTAGGTTTTTTTTTTTTTTTTTAGTCCTCTATTTCATTTGCAATCCTTAATCTTCTACCTTTAGACATGCCATGTTTACAGTTCAATGGTTAGGGAGGTTATGCTTGGCAATAACGAATGACTCCTAACTTGGTTTATATGCATCTAGTACACTTGAGAAACCAAATGATACAAAATGTTGGCTTATCTCATGAATTTATGCAATCCCTATATGAAACATTTCCTAATTGTGCTAGCCTTAACCAAACAAGTAAAAGAGAGTATACGAACATGACAACTATAGTGGTATATAACATAACCTGTAGAGTAAGCTAAACTCTAATAACTTCTCTTATGAAAAAAATAGTCTAGTTATCATTTAGAGCATAAATATTCAAAGGAACAATAAGATTTCTAACTTCATTGAAAAAATCACATATCACAAACCTTTAGCTGCACACTTGTTTCTAATTCCCCCATCTCTAAAATCAGAAATCTACATCCATCCAATGTGGGCTAGCTGATTGCAAATTCTTAATAATTACAAAAAGGAAACTTATTTAAGTTAGTTAGCCCTCAATAAAAGCTAATCATATGCTCTTTAATCATGTAACCGTTAGCCAGTTTTGACACCTTTTCAATGTAAGTCAACTATTTGAAGTATAGTAATCTTTGGGTTGCGCTAGCATAGTAACCACCTCTGGCTAGATAAGGGAGTGTGTTACAAACTCTTTACAAATCACACATTATAGTGGTTCATTTGTCTGAATTCATTTTGGACTTTATTAAGACACTATTTAACAAAACAAGCCTATATAAATCATCCATGTATTATACATATAAAAAAATCTTAGGCTCCAACAAATAAAATGGAGCTTTAACATCTGTGATTCATGATCAAATGTAATCTCTCCCTACACTTATTGTAAGTCCTAAGACATTCATAATTTTTTTGAATGTGGCTCACGAACTTCGGAAATTGATGACCACTATGTCCACATAAACACTATTCTAGGCAGATCCACTCGAAGGGATCACTTCCTGCTGACTCAATCATGGAGCCTAAGCCTGAGAGTGTCGAAGAGAATTGAACTCGTGACCTCTCAATAACGAGGTGCTTTAACAACCCAAGAGACTCATATTAGAACAAACTTGATGAAAATTTAAGGTGTTTTAAGCGAAGACATTTGGACATTTAACAACAAGATATAACATGTATGATTATACCTGCCAGTTCGATTGACTAGAGCTTGAATTGTAACTAAATTTATTGATGAGTTTATGCTTCAATCCTTCAATTTCAAATTAATCAAATAATATTCTTTAGTTAAAATATTAAGAATAAAATTCTAAATGTACCTTTGAGATTATGTAAATCACTTGCTTGACATCTTGAAAATTAAACTTTTAATAACGTATCTAAGGACACAAACCATTTTCACCATGCCTTAAGCGCCCACCAAGCAATCTTATAATCTTATCTTATTCTTGTCTTATTTCCTTTTTAAAGCACTAGAAAATGTGACTATACTCATACACTTACAATATAGAGAAAATATCATATATAAAATCATTAAATAATTTAAGTTGTTAGAAACCATAAAGTTCAAGTAAAGTTTAAATTTATTTATGTTTTGCAATTTGACAATGGATAATATTTAGCACTATGAAGACTAACCTGTGTCATTTAGTATAAAATTGGTTAGCGATAGATCATAATTCTTACAATAAAATGATAAAAACACACTCTCCTCTTTCTATGTCTCATTGGTCTTTAGATAACAAAATCCTTGGTATGCAAGAGAGTGATAAGACTATAAAGATCTTGCACCATGTCACTTGATAATTATGTGTTATTATAATAAACATTACTCAATCATTTAATTATAATGGGCTTAGTCTAAATTATACATGAAATGATTTTTTTAAGATAATTTTTCTTGGTTAATTTAAAGCAAGATTTTAAAAAACTTGATTTTAAGTTGTTTAATTTGAATGTCTCATGGATTTTTCAAAGTGTTAAATCTCTTTAAGCATTCAAAAATATATTTTAACCAACATAAAATCAAGACCTTTCTTGAAATTGTATGGCCAAATTCACCATTTTAAACTATTTCATTACAATACACTAACACATTATTATTTTAATGTAACTTAAAAATGATTCAAATTCAAATAATCAAGACCTTTCTTGAAATTGTATGGCCAAATTCACCATTTTAAACTATTTCATTACAATACACTAACACATTATTATTTTAATGTAACTTAAAAATGATTCAAATTCAAATAATGTGGGTGGTGTCATCCCTAAACTTTGATGATATGGTTTTTAAGCCACGTGGTCGAGTTAGTGATGTTATTATTGTAAAGAATGGGTTATAAAAGCCATAACGGCCATATTTTGAAAAAACCATAAATTTAAAAAAACAAATAATCAGACGATATGATCACCCGCGCTCTTCATTCATTCAGACTCTAGCTCTTCATTCATTCAGACTCTCGTGAATTTTGGAGGGGAGAGTTTGGCCGGAAGAGGTTTCGTCTGAACCTGATGTGATGAACCCAGAGGTTCGAGGGTTTGGCCGAAAGAGGTTTCGTCTCAACCTGATGCGAGGTGATGAACCCAGAGCAGCGCAGAACAGAGGTTTTCGTTGTTTGTCTATGGCCGAGCGGAGTGTGATTTTGCCTATGTTTTTCGGTTTTTGATGGGTTGTTTTAATTTTCTTTTTTAGCGGTTGCCACCGTTCTCTAGTTACAATTTCTTGCTGCTGCCATAAATTTTCGTTTTTTTTTGGTTCTGCCTCTTTTGAAATAATTTCGCTGTTCTTTTGCATTTTATTTCAAGCATGGCCATGCTATTTGTGGTTTCATATATTGTTTTTCTTTTCTGTTTTTTACCAATTTTTCCATGATTTTATCCTTTTGAATTTAATGGATGTGAAAACGAAGGCTGCCAAAAATTTGCCCAGCCAGCACAGGTGAAGGTAAATATGCACAGGTGAAGGTTATTTATTTCTTTTTTTGTGAATTCGTGAATTGTGGTCGCTGACATCAAATATTGTCTGATGTGTTATAATTGTAGGATCTGGCTGACCTAATGAAATCCGGAAAGAGTTGAGGAGCGATATCGAGAAATATCATCTGCGATGGCAAGGAAAACGAATTATCTCTCTGGAGGCACCTCTTACCTAACACCAGTGGGAAACTACTAATGAAGCTTACAGGTGTTAAGGTATGAAACGGTATACAAGCCCTGCATGAAAGTCACTGTATATAATTATTATTATTTAAACCTGTGGATGGGGATTCTCAGAATTGGTGTAACAGGGGCTTAAACAGCGTCAAACAGCAAGAGTGGATGAGTGAGATGGAGGCACCTTTTACCTAACGCCGCAAGTTCAAAGAAGACGGCAAAACCATTTACAATTCGAGGCCCTCAAGATTCCAGTATGATCCTCAAAGTTATGAACTCAATTTCGACGATGGGAATCGGAGAGATGATGGTTATCAGGGCCAGGGTTTGTCCTTGTCTGCCGTGAACCATGGGAAGTCTGCTGGCGCGCAAACCCTAGAAAAGCACTAAAAGACATACTAAACCTGGAAATAATGTTCTGCATTTTTTAAAATAATTTTTGCTGTTCTTCTGCATTTTAAGCATAGCCTATTGTGGGTTTGATATCTTGTCTTTCTTTTCTGTTTGTTTACCCATTTTTTCATATATTTGAGTTTAACGGATGTGAAAACTGCTGCCCAAAATAGCCCAGCCGGCACAGGTGAAGTAGGTATGCTTAGGTTAGTTTATTTAATTTTTGGGGTATTTGTGAACTCTGGTTGTTGAAATTAAATCTTGTACGATGTGCTATAATTGTAGGATATGGCCGACCTGATGAAATCTGGTAAGCGTGAAGGAGATACATGGAGAAATAGCTCAGGGTACTCGGATTCTTTCGCTTTCATGGTGAAGCAGCACTGCAACTGCGATGACAAGGAAAAAGAATTATCATCTCTGGAGGTGTCTTTTTACTAACGCCAATGGAAAACTACTAACGGAGCTTGCGGGTGCCAAGGTATGAAGCGTTATACAAGGCTACATGAAAATCACTGTATGTTATTATTTAAACTCGTGGTTAATCACGATAATGGTGAACAGGCGGCCACCGCCATGACATTTAGAATGACGGCACATTATGACATTCAGAATGACGGCACACGCAAATATTTCGTTCTCCAACTTCGTTGGATCTGTGGAGGAGGTGGAACTTTTCGGATACCCACTCGTTCGTAGGTGCAGTGGGGGCAGGGTAAGGTGCAACACGAGATGCAGTTGGGGCAGGGGGCAGGGGAAGGCGAAGGAGGAGGTATTTTGCTTCTATTTAATTCATATTCTGCTACATATTTAGATCATTTGATATGCTATTTATTTATATCAATTATGTTTTATATAATTCATATTCTGCTACATATTCAGATCATTTGTGTATATGCTATTTATTTATATCAATCGTGTTTTATATATGCTATTTGTTTATATCATTTGTGTTTCCGACATGCTATTGGATGGAGCAATTCTTGCATGATCCTCCATTGACCCAAGGGCTATATACTTTTCTTAATCACATATTTCATAAAGCCTTCATTCCTCGTCAAATAGACTTTGTTGTGAAAGGTTTTTCGAATAGATGAATATTTTAAAATCTTCTACCCTCCTCGTGGTTTTGCAAACTCTTTTCTCTTAAGTAATGTTATTCCTTACGTTTCTCTTTTTCCTGTCCACAAGAAGTTAAAGAACATCTTTCTAATTTTTTTTCCCAATTTTTTTTTTGGCATGTAAGCTAAAGAATGCTAACAAATAGGCATCTCCTCCAAAACTAATTTGACTAAAGCTCCATTGGATAACCACCAATAACATGAATTAGTCATCCTTTCTTATTCCAATCCTTGAATCTGTAGTTAGTGGGTTCGAGGAAAAACTTTAGATATTTTAACCTTGCATCAATATTTGAGCAAACTGCCTTTCTAAACCTTCGTCTAGGCCCATTGAAGGACACTCAATTTATGAACATTCGCTTACATCCATTTTCCTTATTGTATAACTCAAGAATCATTTTATACTTTTCTACTTCCCCAATTGTTCCCATGCCAAACAAAACCACATCACCCACAAATAGTAAATAGGATAAAGAAAATAGTTTCTCATTTTAATGCCCTTTATAGCACCTTCCCTTTTAGATGCATCAACCTTTCTGCTCAAACCTTCTGCAACCAACAAGAATAAGAAAGGACACACATGGCATCTCTGCATTAGACCCCTATTAGTAAAGAAGAAATTGGACGTCAACCCATTAATTGGTATGACAAAGGAAGTTGAGAAACCCCATAATCTAATTTACTACTTAATATCGCATCCCAATTTGAATCAAAATAATCCCATTATCTAAGTAGCTCGTCCTATTATAAGCCTTAGCTAAGTTTAATCCCATCACCATAGTTGAAATTTTTTACTTTTACTATATGTAGTCCTCCTTGTGCTATTCTCACCACAACATGAATTTTCCTAGGGCTCATGTTTGGCTTTTGCCCACGTGCTAAATTTTTATGTCCCGACCATATTTTGCATTTTGTGGTACGTTTCTTGAGTGGCCAAATTATGCTTTTAACTTTCTTCAACCTTTGGGGCATTGTTCTAGGCTCGACCCAAAGTGTGAACAAGGGGAGGGGAGGCTAACACCTTGTGGACCCAATGGATAAATGTGGACCCGAATGGGAAAAGTGTGAAAAAGGGGTTATATAATGAGCGGAGGGGAGTGAGATGTATGGTGTTGGGAAGCGAGACCACGCGACCAAAATCAGGGTTCCCATGTAGTGCCACTCCTAAAGCTAGTAGCTAATAGAGGAGATCCTATGGGAGTATGATACAAGATTAACCACCAAGTTGGGACATGGGAACAAGCGTTCAATTCAAGCCCATTCTTTCCACCAAATTGCCCCACCAATCCATGTCCAAATTTGCCCAAGAAAAACAAGTATAAACACCCAATTACATAATGAAAAGCCATACCTTCGGGGTTGGAAGGCGCACCTTCAAACATACGATCATAACAGATGGGCGAGGGCACGCAATGGCTAGCTTAGGTGGTGGAGGATGGTGGCGCATCACGCTATCTGTAGGCTTCAAGGGGCTGTTGGCCGTCAGGTGAAGACAAATCTAGGAGAAAAATTCTCTTATAGGGTCACCCACTGATGGTGGGTAACATACCCCATTTGTGTTGTAGGTGCCTGAATAGTCTTGATGGATGAATACCGTGCTACCGGGGCAAAGATCTCATCATAGTCTATCCCCTCAATCTGTGAGAAGCCTTTGGCCACAAACCCAACCTTGTACTTCTCCACACTCCCATCTGCTCCATGCTTCACCTTGCACACCCATCGTGAGCCTACTATCGATTTGCCCTTAGGTCGTGGCACAATCTCCCAAAGATCGTTCTTCATGATGGAGGAATATTCCTCCACCATGGCATCCTACCAAACCAACTGGGAAGCGACATCCTTATAACAAGAAGGTTCAACATCCACCGCCCTTGTCATCAATGCCATATATCTTGTGTACCTTTGTGGCTTCTTCCTCTACCTGAACATGGTGCTAGGAGCTTCAACCTGATCCTAGGCCTCTTGAATCAACTTCTCGGCCCACTTAGCTTTCTTCCTCCATGTGCTAGGAGTCTAATTGAGTAGCTGTTTGGTCTCGTCATGGTCTCTTGAATCTTCTCCTCATCATCCTACTTTGCATCATGTTGTGGATCTTGCTGTGCGAGCCTCTTGCCATCTGGCTAAGACTCAATCTGTGATCCTGACTGAGGCTCCTCCTTGCTGGAAAATCAAGGTATTTGTAGATTAATATCGATTCTCCTTTACTTGATAATTAATTGTGATATTTGTTGGTATTTTATTAATTCATTTTTACTTTTTCATCAAACAATTATAAAAAACATGAAGATTACAAAAACACGAAGGACACAAGATATAAGGCCCAACTCAGGGCAAAACCCACAATTGGGGAAAACTCGAACAATCCACTTATAGAATCAAATCAAAATGAGACCTCCAAGACCCAAAGACCAAGACAACTTCATCCATAAGATCCCTAAGACAACCCTCCAATTTTGTCAAGATTCATCTTCAATAAGAATAATTGATCTATCACAAGATGTCTTATCCATAGAGATACATCATCCTTCCTGTGTCTCCCTCCTTACAGTCTGTTCAATCCTCTTCTAGCTTGCATATTACAGTCATTATGGCTCCGTACTTCATATATATATCAGTCTTTCTGGGGCTTGCAAGTCATCATAGGGAGCCTTATTTAATAACACATCTTAACTTCAGGAATTTGCATTCTATCCAGATCATGTCACAAGAAATTCAGATCTTCTCACATCCCTTTAACACAAAGAAACTCGCTCATTCTACCTTGGAAGACTCATATATATATCTATGGACTTCCGCAAAAAATTCCTTCCTCAATGAGAGAGAATAGGTGCCACTTTATAGTAGTCTGTTCAAAGAAGGGGCGTGTCTATTTGGGTAAGCCGACTTAACAGTCTGGAGGGTTGACTTGTCATCTTGGAGGACAATTTGACTCTTCACAAATTTTTTTGTCATTTTTCTTACAAAGTCCAAATGGACTTTGACTCAACAAAAACCTAGAAGCATGAAGAACATGCTTTGCTAAAGATATAATAATATAAATAATTTTCTTCTTTTGCTTTTGTTTACAAGTACAAAGATAATATGAAGATTGACCCTAATTACTTTTCCAAAACTCCTTAGGAGTGAGTAGCTCCTCCATCTTAGGTACTCTACCCTACTCTCTCTCTAAGGACTCCCTCAAAACTTTGGACTCCTTAAACCTCACATCCCGCTTGAGAAATGTCTTCTTGAGTCCTAGTAGCACCCTATATCCCTGGGCTATCTCATTGTATCCCATGAAAATACCCTTTTTTGCTGTGGGCTCCAACTTCTTCTTACTATCTTTAGGCACATGGTAGTAAACTTTTGTGCCAAAGATATGAAAGTGTGAAACATCAGGCTTGTTGCCTGTGAAAGCTTCCTCTGGTGAAACTCATCCATGAACCCTATGTGGACTTCTGTTTTGCATAAATACTGTAGCGTTGCATGCCTTGCCCATAAGAACATAAGCAGTCTTTGTATGCCTGAGCTGTTTCATTATACCATGAAAATACCCTTTTTTGTTGTGGGTTCCAGCTTCTTCTTGCTATCTTTGGGCACATGGTAGTAAATGTTTGTGCCAAAGATACGGAAGTGTGAAACATCATGCTTCTTGCCTGTGAAAGTGTCCTCCAATGAAACTCGTCCAAGAACCTTGTGTAGATTATTGTTTTGCAGAAATACTGCAGCGTTGCATGCCTTTGCCCATAAGAATATAGACAATCCTTGATCATGGAACATGGCCTTGGCCACTCCAACAATACTCAGTTCTTCCTCCCAACCACCCCTTTCTGTTGAGGGTTATGGGTGCTATTAGCTCTCTCATATTGCCCTCCTTAGCACACAAATCCTTGAAAGCATGGGAGACATATTCTCCACCATTGTCAATCCTCGTTGTCTTGATCTTCTTCCTGGTTTGGTTTCTGTTTCTACTGAGGCCTTAAAGTCCATGAACTTGGTCAAGACCTCATCTTTCTTCATAAAAAATATCACAGTTTTCTGAGAATAATCATCAATGAAAGTAAACATAATACATGTGTCTCATAAGAGATAGAGAGGAGAAGGGCCTGCATACAGCTGAATGCACTAGCAGTCTTGCTCCAAACTCCCTTTGGTTCTGTTAGCTCGGTTCTAAAAAGAAGTCTTGGCATACTTGCCAAGTCTGCACCCCTTACATCATGCTGATCAAAATTGCATGTTGGTAATCTTGTGGCAATCTGCTTGAAAAATCTTTAGCCCACCATGATGCAAGTGTCCCATGCGCTTGTGCCAAAGTTCTCCTACATCTCTACTCTGCTCACAACCAACCTTACTGCTCAAGGTTACACATGTCTCAACTTGCAACTTGTAAAGGTTCTTCACCCTCACACCTATCTGCTTCACTGTTTCAAAATTAGAGTGCTTGAGGTATGCCTTACCTCTGCTGAAGATGACATCATAGCTCTTGTCCTCAAGGGTAGTTACTGAAACAAGGCTCTTCTTTAGTCCTGGAACATAGAGGACATCTCTGAGATGGAGAGGGCTCCCATACTCCCTCTCAAAGTTAACAATACCAACTCCCCTAAATGCTTACTTGCCATCATCTCGTAGAAATTGCATGTCCTTCTCCTTCAACGAGTAGAAATACTCCTTGTTCCCGGTCATGTGGTAGGAGGCTCCAAAATCAACAGGCTGCTCCCTATTGAGGTTGCCATGCAAGCTATCAATGAGAATCTTTCTCAAACTGGGAAGGAAACCCATCTAGATGCAACCGCATGATTCTTATTGGAACTCTTATTCTGATTTGGGCACTTGTAGCATAACGCCTAGACTCATGGCAATGGAAGCACTTGATTTTACTCAGATCGTTCTTCTTCTCGCCCTTCTAACATCACTCGACCTTCCCTTTGCCTTTCTTTTCCTTGGCTTTGCTTGCTAGGGAAAGTTCTCCTCGTCCTCTGTTTTTGTTGATCTACCATGTGGGGTCCCTCTCTGGATCTGCTCTTGAATGCAATTAGTCCATAACCTTTCCCAACTAGAAAAATTCTCTCCTCCACTGACAACAACCTAGCAACCATACCAAGACTTGTGAAGTCCTAGTAAAGTAAAACTCACAAGGTCCTACTCAGGTATTGTGGCACCCACACCACCTACCTCATCTCGAACTTGAGTGAACATTGTAAGATATGAGATGATGGGCTCTCCTTGTCTCATCCAGATACTCCTTAGCTTCTCCTTAAGAGCAAGCTTCCTGGCATCACTGGTACTTTGATATAGATTAAAGATGGCTTTGAACATCTCAAAAGTTGTCTTCTTCTCATGGATATAAGGAACTATCTAATTTTTTAGCCCTTCTAGAATAATCCTCTTGGCCTTTGATATCATTCTTAGTATTTTGGATCAACTGTTGGGGATCTTTGGTGGTGGTATAACGTTCTTGACAAACACTCCCACCCCATTATCCTCCAATATTATCATGATCCTCCCTTTCCAAGGGACGAAGTTGGGGCTCCCTCTATATAATGGTCTGATCTCAATCCTCGGAATGCCATCCTAGTTACCTAGAGAGATCTCTTCACAATTTAGCGCTAGCCTTCTTGACTGATTTGCGCTAATCACAAATTGATCTCGGTGCTAGTCTGTATATTGGTCTTTGCTTTAAAACCATGTATATTTTCCTTGAAATCTTGCAACTGCTATGATCACAAATCTGAAACTAATTTCGTTGCACCAAGACACAAGATTTCTCTACGATAGATAAGTAGCGAAGTAAAAGAAATATAGAGATAAGGAACACAGTCACATAATAACACTATTTTTCTAGGGAACCCAACTAGGAAAACCCTCTTTTTGCAAGAGATTTTATTGAGAAAAATTCTGAGCTGTCAGATTTCTTTACAAGACAAATTGTTTTAATAGAAAACACAACTATTCTCTCTGCTAATACTTAGCTGAAACTCCTTGCAAGAGCCCCTGATCAATCTCCTCTCTATTTGTGCAACCTAGCTCCTATTTCCTAGCACTAGAAATCCCTATTTCCTAGGTGCAGATCTTGTTAGAAAATCAGAAAGGCAGAAAGATCTTCTCCTATAGATAATACTTGTGATTCTTTTATCTTTATATTGTTCTTTTATCTTTTAATTCATCAAGCAATTACCAAAACAATAACACAAAGACACCACATATAGGCGGACAGCTAGGGCAAAACCTCTATCTAGGGGAAAACCTAGTCAGTGATTCTTCCTTCAATACTTTCATGAGATAATCCAAGACTCTTGACCTAGACGAAGATTTCCTTCATACCAAGTCAGCCCTTTCTTCTAGCAGATGATAACCCTTCAATAGCAATTCCGACCTAGCAGCAATAACTTGCAGTAGCAACTAGCAGCAGCAGCAACAACAACAACTTCGACCTGACAAGGGAGACTTTGATCTCCTAGAGGAATCCACCTGAGAAAGAGAGAGATAGCCCAAAATTTCGATTTTCCCTTTTTCTTTCTTTCTCCAACTTCGCACTACTTTTTGTCTTCCTTTCTTACTTCACACTTCCCAACTTCTTTCTTTTGGATGTCGAACTTATGAGAGAGAGTGAATCCTCCAAATGAATTTGAATTGCTCTATATATATAGCCTTCTAGTGAGGTTGAATTACCCTTCTTGAAGCCGACTTGATCCCCTGGAGGACGACTTGGTGTGGAGGGAACAAATAGCATATTTGACTCAATATTAATTCTTTTTACATGATTCAAAAACCCAAGAAGGGTCTCTTTAAATGGACAATGACTCTAATGACTCTGAATAAATCCTAGAAGTCCACAATGGGGACTTTGACCTAAAACATGATGACCCAAGCATGAAACTCTCACACAAGTTCGATATCTAGAAGAAAGAGCTGGAAAAGTGCTAAGTAGGAAAGGAGGCTAAAAGGAGTGCGAAGTTGGAGAAGAAGGAAGAAAAAGGCAAAATCGATATTTTGGGCTATCTATCTCTTTCTCATGTGGGTTCCTTTAGAAGATCGAAGTTTTTCTTGTCAAGTCGAAGTTGCTGCTGCTGCGATTTGCTGGGCCGAAGTGTTGTTGCTTGAAGGTCGAAGTTGCTGGAAGAGGGCGCTGACTTGGTGGTTGGAGGAAGTCTGTGCCTAGGTTGAAGAGTCTCAAGAAAACTATTGAAGGAAGAGATTTTGACTGGGTTTTCCCCTAGATAGGGGTTTTGCCCTGGCAGAGTGCCTACATCTTGTGTTTTGTGTTTTTGTGATCTTCTCATACACACATAATTTGGTAATTCTTGATGAAAGATAATATAACAAAGAGGTAAAAGAAGCCAACATAATTCACAAGTAATTAACAAGAAAGAGAATCCAACCCTAACTCTACTAGCATTGATTTCTCAACAAGGTATTCATAATTCTACACCCTGGTATGCGGTTATTCTCAAATTAAAGGGTTCTCATAAGAAGAGTTGGGTTGGTAAGCCATCTTTAAGCATCAACATCATGATTGACATTGTTAACATAGTAAGGCCTTAACTTTCACAAGCTCTTTCATATACAAGAGCATCATGCTAGGAGGTTTTACGTGATATAACACACTACCTCTACAAGGTGTTGAGAAATCCAAAGAGTGGTAGTTACACGATTTCTCTTATTATGGCATTATCTTGTGATGTTTTTCATTATTATTTGTTCTTTCGAATTATTCTTATCATCAATACTAATGCCAAGCAACAAATAGAAGAGAACACAAGATGTATGTTAAAATTGGCAACTAGGGCCAAATTCCATGTGGGTCATCTTATTTATGGTAGTTGATATTTTTCTTGGATTCCTCTCATCGAGAGGTGTAGGATTGATCTAAAGATCATCTGATTCCGATAAGTATTCATGGAGATATGAATTTATTTGTGTTATGGGACAATTCGTCAAGTCGGCCAACAGCCAAACTGCCCCCACTTGTGCTCCACGTTTTAGTATAAATACAAGTTCCTTGCAAGTCATTTGTACACAAAACTCTCTTGAGATTTCTTCTTCTGCACTTGTTTTGGGTTTTAGAGGAAAGAAGAATCTCTAAGGGAAAAACGCAGTCCTAGAGGATGATGCGCTAGCTCATGAAAGCCCTACGCATAGATCCAGGATGTTGTCATATTAAGAAGCAGACATGCCCTAATCCTCTTCACTGTCATAGAAGACAACCATTGTCTAATACGCTGTCCAAAGGGAGACCCTCACCGCTGTCATGAAGGAGATTGAGGTAGGCTCCCTCGCTGTCCTATAAGGGTTTACTATATGCCCTAAACTACTGTGTGTTCAAGCCCTAGCCCTAGCCGCAAGACTAATTTGAGGCCACTACATGGGAGGCTAGGGCAACATGGGTTGGAGGACTGTTTCATTGGTTGAACAAAGTTCGAAGTGCTGGTTGGAGGGTCGAGGGTTTGTTCTTGAAGGTCAGGACAGGGAGGATAAGTTTTAGGGCTGTTTGAGGTGGTTCTTGGGTGGAGAAGCCTTGGGAGAGGCAGCATAGATTGTTGTGGTTAGGCCACAGGCCCTACCTCACTGTTGAAGGGCAGCATAGGGTATATTGAGGGCTGTTCATGCCCGGAACAACATCAAGTCAGGTGAGCATCTCTCCTAGTATAGGTCGCAACCAAGGAGGACTGTTTGGATGACTGTTTAGGGGCTGTCAATATGCCATAACCATTCATAGTCACAACAGCTATATTGCAGACCTGAAATTGTAGTAAGACATAGTGATAGTGCAGCAAGATGCATGTGCAGCATGATGCAGTAAGGTGCATAAAGAAGCATGATAAATGCAATGACTGTTGTAGGTAGCATGGATGCAATACAATGCAACACATGGTACAACTTGGTGATGATGAGCATGATGTGAATAGTGCAACAACAAAAGGTATTGAAGCAACATGTTGAAGTGATGATACATTGCAGTATACATTGAGCACAGTGATGGGTACAATCATGATTAGTGAAGCATGATGAGATGCAGCATAGTGATGATGGGTGCAGCACAATGAGGTGCAACATGATGATGAGGTGCAACACAATGATAGGTGGAGCATGGTGATGGAGTCACATTGACGAATCAGTTGAAGCAACATGTCTTCAACTGAGTTTAACTACCTCATGTATCATCTTCTTAGAGATGATCTCTGCTCTTATTTAGATAAGTCAAAGTGTTGACTTTTGTTGTATATGTACTATCTCTCTGTCTCTGCTGAACTATTGAAGAACATATAAGAAGAATTGATCAAGGGTTTCCCCACATTGGGGTTTGTCCCTGGCTAGCGCCACATCTTGTGTCCTCTTGTCTTGGCTTGTCTTCTGCGATTTATGTTTATGTTCTATCTGCAATTTACTATTATGCTGATGTGATTGCTAATCTGGAAAAGATGTTGAGCTAACTATGAAAAATGAAATAAATTGCTCTAAGCATAGAACATACCTAAACTTAACATGGTATCAGAGCTGAGATGAAGACAAAGCCCAAGCAAGAGTGAAAGAACAATCACCGAAGATAGTTGGGAAAGGACAAAAGGCTCAATGGATTCCTCATCCCTCTTCAAATTCATCAAGGGTGAAGTCGAGAATATTATCAGAGTGGCACAGCGGAAGTTTCTGATGGCCTACCTAAAGATCACTTCAATGGGAAGTCCGAATCTAAAGGTGGAAGGAAAGGCAGATGCCTTGCTTGCAATAAGTTCGACCATTATGCGAAGGAGTGTCCAAATGGTAAGGACACATGACTTGATGATGATAACAATCATTCCAGGGTCATCTTCAATGATCGAAGGAATGACAGGTAATCAAGGAAATGGCCGACTCTTCAAAGAAAGCAAAGCACCCCAGGTATGAAGAATCAAAAGTTGTTCTTGATAAGATAAAGAAGCATTGTCTTATATTGACCCTCTTCTTCAGACTCTTTGGGACTTTAGCTTATTGATTGTAGTGTTTCAAGGCACTTCATCAGATAGAAGGGTGCTCTCTCTAGTTTGGTAGAGATGGAAACAATCGTGGGATTATACTTGGTGTCAATGCCACCTATCTCGGAAAGGATGTAGGGAATGGTACCCCTCAATTGAATGAGGGTAACTCGATTCATTTACAAAAATCTCTTTTATGTGCTTGATCACAAGAAGAACCGGTGTCCATTTTGGCAATGGAAGTCAAAAGTTTCAAGGTGACATTCATCGATGGAAAGCACCAAAGGTATGCTTATTATGGGACCTGCTTGATGTGAGTCAGATGGTGACTGGGATGCCTGAATTCAAGAAGAGCATGAAGGTACATGTTCGAGATGTACTAAGGAAAATCTTACAAGGGGACCATTCCCCTCATGTAGTAGGTCCACAAGTTTGGAACAACTCGAGGGGTTTGAGATTCATGATCGGGAATCTCATGTATGCAGGTGGAAGAGAACCCTCTATGGCTTGAAGCAAAACACCCCGGGCTTGATATGAGAGGATTGATAACTGTTTGATGAAGCTGAGATTCACTAGAAGTGAAGTCGATCCAAACCATTGCTCGAAGGTTGTGGGTGATAAACCGCTCACACTGGCACCTTTTCAGGACGACCTCTTTCTAATAGGTGCAGACCCTCTCATTTGCAAAAGTAAGAGGGAGTTGGATTCATGATTTGGAATGGTGAACTACAAGCCCATGACTACATCGATAGAGCTTAACTTTCAGAAGTTATGTGGTAGGGATGCCGAACTTGATTTGAGAAATGCCTCTGAGTTTCATAAACTCATTCTAGCATTGATGTTCTTGGTGAACTCCTGTCCGGATATATGTTTTGCAGTTAGCATGTTAAGCTCATATATGGTTGAGCCTCACTGGATTGGTGCCAAGAATCTTCTGAGATATCTTTGGGGCACAATCTCTCATGGATTGAGATACACTGTTGGAAATGTGAAGCTGCATGATTATTCGAATGTTGAATGGGCAAGCAGTGTGGAGGATCGTAAGAGCACTTCTGAGTGTTGGTTCTCTTTGGGTTCTGCTACGATATCCTGGATGAGTCGGAAGCAGAAGTCGGTTGCCTTGATCACTGTTGAGATCGAATACATAGCTACGAGTATGACCTCGTGTGAAGTTGCCTGGTTGAGGAATTTCTTCAGTGAGCTGTTTGGACACATGCTGGATACCACTGTGATCTTCTGTGACAACCAGGGGGGGATTCGATTGTTGAGGAATCCCATATTCTATGATCGCTCCAAGCATATA
Source organism: Pinus taeda (assembly GCA_000404065.3). Taxonomy (NCBI): domain Eukaryota; kingdom Viridiplantae; phylum Streptophyta; class Pinopsida; order Pinales; family Pinaceae; genus Pinus; species Pinus taeda. The sequence goes on along the minus strand of APFE031700781.1, from coordinate 32,256 downwards.
GACATTAGCTACCACTTTATTTGGGATATGGTACATCGATGAGCAAGAAGGCTCCATCGCATTAGGACTGATGTGCAGGTCGCCGACATTTTATCGAAGCCCCTGGGAAAGGTCAAATTTGTGACTTTCCGAGAACGACTATGAGTCGTGGAGAGACTCTCTCCTAAGGGACTTATATGATATGGACAGTGAGCTTTGGAAGCTCCGTGGGGCTTGGGGGTACATTGTGGAGCGATGAGCAACCATAGGGTGAGTGGTCCAGCCTTCCCCTAGTGGTTTGCTATGTAGGCAAGATGAGTGGTTCATCCTTCTCCTACCGAGACACAATCATAGGGTGAGTGGTTCAACCTTCCCCTAGTGATTTGTTGTGTACAGGGTGAGTGTTCAGCCTTCCCCTAGTGATTTGTTGTGTACAGGGTGAGTGGTTCAACCTTACCTTAGGATACCCCTTGCGACATGTAGGTAGGATGAGTGGTTCATCCTTCTCCTGCTGAGACATCCTACCCATGCAGTCTCAGACTCATGGGAAGTACCTCTCATTTGGCCAATGAGCAGGGAAATGAGGATGGGGACCATAGTAGTACCGATGGTGTTACTAGTGTACTCCCTATGTTAGGATGATATTGATTTGGGATCAATGAAACTCACTTCGGGTCAATACGAGTGGTTTAAAACACTCTCTTTTGATATTGATCTGGGATCAATGAAACTAACTTCGGGTCAGTTTGAGTGGTTTAAGACACTCTCTTTTCATATAGATATGGGATCAATGAAATTGACTTCGGGTCCAGTATGAGTGGTTGGAGACACTCTCTTGTGAGATTGATCTGGGGTCAATGAAACTGAGTTCGGGTTAGTACGAGTGATATAACTCACTCTCTTTTGGGACTGATCTGGGATTAGTAAGAGTGGTATGACACACTCTCTTCATTATGGGACTAACTTTGGGTCAGTAGAGAATGGTATGAGACATTCTCGATCAATTCTTCTTCTTCATGGTTCAACAGAGCAGAGCAAAGCAGTTTAGGGCATTGATTGTGAGATAGTTGAGAGGGAGTGTTAAAATTGGCAACTAGGGCCAAACTCCATGTGGGTCATCTTATTTATGGAAGCTGATATTTTTCTTGGATTCCTCTCATCGAGAGGTGTAGGATTGATCTAAAGATCATCTGATTCCGATAAGTATTCATGGAGATATGAATTTATTTGTGTTATGGGACAATTCATCAAGGTCGGCCATCAACCAAACTGCCCTCACTTGTGCTCCACATTTTAGAAAAATACAAGTGCCTTGCAACTCATTTGTACACACAACTCTCTTGAGATTTCTTCTTCTCCACTTGTTTTGGGTTTTAGTGGAAAGAAGAATCTCTAAGGGAAAGAAGCAGTCCTAGAGGATGATGCCCTAACTCATTAAATCCCTACACATAGATCTAGGACGTTGTCATATTAAGAAGCAGACATGCCCTAATCCTCTTCACTAACATAGAAGACAACCCTTGTCTAATATGCTGTCCAAAGGGAGACCCTCATCGCTGTCATGAAGGAGATTGAAGTAGACTCCCTCGCTGTCCCATAAGGGTTTACTACATGCCTTAAACTGATGTGTGTTCAAGCCCTAGCCCTAGCCGCAAGTCTAATTTGAGGCCACGGCATGGGAGGCTAGGGCAGCATGGGTTGGAGGACTTTTTCATGGGTTGAGCAAAGTTTGAAGTGCTGGTTGGAGGGTCGAGGGTTTGTTCTTGAAGGCCGGGACATGGAGCATAAGTTTCAGGACTGTTTGAGGTGGTTCTTGGGTGGATAAGCCTTGGGAAAGGCAACATAGATTGCTGTGGTTAGGCCGCAGGGCGTACCTAACTGTTGAACGACAACATAGGGTATAGTGAGGGCTGTTCATGCCCAGAACAACATCAAGTCAGGTGAGCATCTCTCCTAGTATAGGCCGTAGCCAAGGAGGAATGTTTGGGTGACTGTTTAGGGGCTGTTAATATGCCTTAACCAGTCACAGTCACAATAGCTATATTGCAAACCTGAAACTGCAGTAAGACATAGTGATAGTGCAACAAGATGCATGGGCAACATGATGCATGGGTAGCATGATGCAGTAAGGTGCATAAAGAAGCATGATAAATGCAGTGACTATTGTAGGCAGCATGGATGCAGTATAGTGTAGCACATGGTACAACTTGGTGATGATGAGCATGATGTGAATAGTGCAACAACAAAAGGTATTGAAGTAGCATGTTGAAGTGATGATACATTGCAGTATACATTGAGCACAGTGATGGGTATAGTCATGATTAGCAAAGCATGATGAGATGCAACATAGTGATAATGGGTGCAGCATGGTGCAACATAGTGAGGTGCAGGACGATGATGAGGTGCAACACAATGATAGGTGTGGCATGGTGATGGAATCACCTTGAAGAATCAGTTGAAGCAACATGTCTTCAACTAAGTTCAACTACCTCATGTATCATCTTCTTAGAGATGATCTCTGCTCTTATTTAGATAAGTCAAAATGTTGACTTCTGTTGTATATGTATTATCTCTCTGTCTCTGCTAAACTATTGAAGAACATATAAGAAGAATTGATCAAGAGTTTCCCCACATTGGGGTTTGTCCTTGGCTAGCGCCACATCTTGTGTCCTCTTGTCTTGGCTTATCTTTTGAGATTTATGTTTATGTTCTATCTGCACTTCATTATTATGCTGATGTGATTGCTAATTTGGAAAAGATATTGAGTTAAATGTTAAAATTGAAATAAATTGCTCTAAGCATAGAACATACCTAAACTTAACAATGTAGGCACACTGCGAGGGCGAAACCCCACTCTAGGGGGAAACTCAGTCAAAATTCTTCCTTCAGTAGATTAAAGATGAGACGAACAAGACCGTTTTAACTTAGACTCGAGACTACCTCCATCCTCTAAGTCAACCTTATCATTATTCAGTTCAATAACTCCTGTAGCAGTCATTCTTCTTCACACTTTGATCCTTGCAATGGTACCAAACTTATATCTGGAGATAACGATGATTTCTGAACCATCCTTGTGTGAAAACACCGAACATACTCACTAAGATAGCACTAAAAGTCGTCCATTGTGATAACATCGAAGTTTATCCTTTAGCATGCAAACCTTATCACTGCAATAGCACTAGCATCTAGACTATATTACTGTGATAGCACTAAGATACTGGAGAGTTGAGACTTCATCACTGTGATAACACCAAGCCATTCATTGTGGTAGCACTAAGATATATCCATTGTAATATCACCGAAACTATGGTAGCACCAAAACTGTCCATTGAACCTGTCTAGTGAGATCATCTCTGTAATTAACTCAAGCTCATATAATAGCATCGAACTTCTAAAGTAGTACCGAAACATATCTATGAAATTTTTGCTAGTTGCTTTTTGTGTTTGTTGAGCAAAGTTCATACTCCTATATATAGTTGTTTTCATATTGAAATGAATCGACATGAACATATGAAGAGATGTGTCACTGTAATCGGCCGACATGAGATTATTGAGGGAAGCGGACTTGATGATGATTCCTTTGACATTAAGGAGACTTTGATGGATGGAGGAGTCTTCAAACAAAATTGGCATTGACAATAACCTAAAGCCTAGAATGGAGGCCTGACCTATAACAATTGACCCATGCATGAAACCCATGCTTTAACAAGTCAATTAAAAATAATAAAAAATCTTTTTGCTTTCTTTAATATATCAAGTACAATTATGAAGACTGAACCTAGTTACATTCTTCAAATCAAGGCACATACCCCATCCTTTCACTGGGTATGTCCTTTCTAAGACTATTCTTATCTTGGATTCCCGATCCTCGAAGAATATCGCTCCTCTTTGACCACTCTTATATTGGATGCCAGTCCAATCCTAAAGAGTGTCGGTCCATTTCCTATCTTGGATTTTTTTGTCCTTGAGGAAATGACAGATGCTTATCCAATCCTCTATCCACCATTCTCTCTCTATGGCCTTCACTTGGGCTTATGGTCGTTAGTCCTGGTCAAGTGCATGACACATGAAGGTGAAAATACAAATGTGATGTTTATCATCACTCCCTCTCAGCAAGAGAGTAGATCCCCATTCCCTCTTGATTAGGGAATATATCCTTTCTCCTATTAAGGAGACTCCTTTACTCCCTCTCAAATATAGAGGAGATTCCTGACTTACTTTTAATTTTGGAAGTCATCACCACAAGCTTTATCAACTATTAGTTTTTCATGGAGATAGTTGCTTGGCTCCCTCTTTCCTTTGCATCTCATTATATCGAGCTTCCTTCCTTCCAGGGTATCAAGGAGCCATCTTCTTTCTTCAATCTTGATAGGTTTCGAGCCATCAACCTCGGCACATCACTTTCCTCCAATCATCATCAAAGAAGGCATTATGTTGAGCCTTTTCAAACTTCAAGCTAGTCATAGCTCCTTCATGAAAGTGATCAGGTTTTCTTCTTACTCCTTGACTACATAACCTTCCAAGGATTGTCAAGATCATACACTCAATTGATATGTTTGTTGAATTGAGTTCAACATCCACAGTTGAACTTGCCTCAACTGTCATCATGCATTCCTGCAATATCCTCTCCAGGTAGCAAAACAATATGTTAACCAGATAACCAATATCAAAATGTTAAATATCAAACTTACCTTGTCACGATGGCCCTTCTTATCAAAGTATCAACCAATGTTGCACTAATCGCAATTTTATCGCGATAAAATCGTAAAATCGCGATAAAATCGTAAAATCGCGATTTTTTAAATTTCGCAATATAATCGGCCGATATCAAGATTCCTTGATGCTTCCTCTTCTTCAAGATGATGTACTAGAGAATCTTCATGAACTCGTTTCTTCCTTTAATAAGACCTTGATGATGAGGTCTTCTTCAACAATAGGTCTTCTTCTTCTTTCCTTGTGTCTTTCTACAAATGATTCCCATTGACAAGCAAACCCTTCTTTGTGTCCTTCCAACTGCCTTCTCTTGTTCACCTCCATAATCTTAGTAATTGATTTTGTACTTTATTTATCTTGTCATGTTTCTTTATTAGATCTTCATCAAACAATTATCAAGTGCAAATTAGTAAAGACAATGGACACAAAAATTAGGCTCCAAGCTAGGGAAAAACCTTGAAAAAAGCTTCTCTTCTTATATAATCTGCTTCAAATGAGACAACCAGGACCCAAACCCTAGACCAAGTCCCCCTTCAAGCACCAAGTCAGCCCTCCAAGAAGCCCTTCCAAGTAGATCAGATCAACAAGGCTCAATCTTGTTTCAACCAACTTCCATCTTCAACTTCAACCCCCAGCTTCGACCCTGCAACTTCAACCTGCAATTTTGGCCCTGCGGCTGTTGCAGAAACCTGAGAAAAATTCCTCAAGACATCTTCCTTTGAGCAAGATAATGTTTCCTGCAACTCAATGGGGCCAAATTAGAATATTCGATCTTCCAGCATCTCGATCCTGCAACTCAATGGGGCCAAATTAGGATATTCGATCTTCCAGCAACTCGATCCTGCAACTTGTTCTTCTATAATTCAGACTTGCAATTTCGGCCTTCCTTGAAGCTGCAAAAACCCCAATTCTTCGCACATATGAGAGAGATAGAGCCCAAAAGCAAATATCCAAGACTTTTTCTTCCTTCCTTGATCTTTGCTCTAGCCTTCTTAGTTTTCTCAACTTCTAATCGAACTTTCCTTGAGAGATTGAACTTGTGAGTGAGTGAGTGCCAAATGAGGTCGAAGCTGCCTCTATTTATACACATCTTAGGGGTTCGAGTACCTTCCTTTAGGTTGACTTGAAGTTGTTAGGACCAACTCGTGCTTTGGGGGTTTCCAGGAATTTCTGCACTCAATAAATTCTTTTACAAGGTACATCTTGCCTAGATGGGTCTTATATTCATGACATTGACTCTTTTGACTAATGACATTAAACCTTATGACCTAACAAACCCTAGAGGCATAAAGAACATGCTTTTACCTAGACGACCATCAAAACCCATGCTCTAAAATAATATTTTTCTTTATTCTTTTGCTGGTTACATAAGATATATATATATATATATATATAATATATTGACATGAGTATAATGACAATTATGAAGATTGAAACTAGTTACATTTTCCAACACCTAATATCCCCTTCTCTCTAATATTTTTTTTTGCATATTCCCTAGAATGAAGCTCAAATGGAAGCCAAGCTCTTTCTATGCAGGCAATGTTCAAACTTTTGCCCCTTGAATTGCAGTATTAGGGATTTTTCCATTTAGGAAGTGATTCTTTCCATTCACATGTCCTCTCCAAATACTAGCCTCACATTTTCCTTTTTGGATTTGATGCATTTCTTCTTATGATTTCTCCTTAGAAAACCTAGTTTTTCTTTACATTCTCTTTCCTCCATGCTAAAGGTCTTATATCCTTTCTAATGTTCTAAAGGTTCGTCCCTAGTGTTGAGGAAGATCCCTCCCAAGTGTTGAGGATGGACTTGAGAAAGACATATTCCCCCCCTCTAAATAGTCCACTAGCTATTCCTCAATTGCATCCTCCCCTTTTTGATAATATATTGCAGTCTATGTCAATATTTTTCATCAGATTTTTGGTGCCTTTTAATGGTTTCTCATAAGATTTTCTGGTTTTGTTTTTTTTTGAGTTTAGCAGGTGAGGAAATTAGTGCAAAGTCAAACAAATTTGTCAATGCAAATTTCTTAAGTGCAGGCTAAAGATAGGGTATGTATGGTTAATTTATCTCATTCTATGCTACGTAATTATAGAATGTGCATTTAAAAAAAATTTAGAATAAATTTAGGTAATGGAAGGTGGAGGAGCATTGCTGAATATCTTTGTGTAAGAAGAAAAATGAGTTCTCTTTTGTTGCACAACCTATGTAATCCTCCATTTCAAATACAATGGTGGTACCCCCACCTTATTTTTGCGTAAGATTTTTGGATGCTATCAAACTTTTCTTATAGTATATTATAGTCTATTTAATATTTCTCATAAGAATTTTGGCATGTTTTAAAGATTTCTCATAAGATTTTTTAGTGTTGTTTTTTGTCAGATTCAATGGTTGGAGGAATCAAGGTAGGTCTTAGCACCCATGAGGGAATGTAGAGGATCAATGACGAATCTACTAAAATGTTTGTGTGGTAGAGATCGTAGTAAAGTGCAAAGGTGGAGGAAGAGGTGAGTTCTTTTGGTGCAAATACCATGTTATAATCAGTTGTGAACAACCTCCTTATTTCAAATACAATGGCTCTCCTCCCTTCTTATGTAGTAAGGGTTTATGCTTTTGGATGTTTCTAAAAGATGTATTTACTTTTGCATAAGATTACTTACAGGATTTTCGGTCTTTGTTTAAATGTTCTTGTAGGATAATGTGGCCTTTGTTTCATATTTATTTGAAGATACTTTGTGTATAGTTAATATTTTTCATAAGATTTTTGGGTCTCTTTTTAATGCTTTAATTTGTGCTATGTAGGATGTTCTTTGTTAGCTGTGGATGCTTTTTGGGGTTGCAAAGTAGAGTTTGTCTCTACTGTATCTCTCTATTTGTTCCTTTTTGTTTTTTCTCTTGTTTTTTGTTATTGTTGTTTATATATTTCACTATTGATGTTGCTTTTTTAAAAACATTTGTGAGCATGGCTAATTTGTTTAAATTTAGATGTGATGTAGTGCAGGTAAAAGAAGATGAAGGATTATTGATGAAACTCTTGAAATGTTTGTGTGAAAGAGAAGTGGGTCAGCGCAATAGACGCAGAGGTAGATGGTGAGTTCCTATTTGCTGTAAAACCTATATATGATATGCTATGAAATTGTTCTCATTTCAAATAAAAAGTTCTTCTCCCCTAGCTCTTTAGGATTTGTGATTTTGATCTTTGAATAAAATGTACTTAATTCTGCATAATATATTTGTTCTTCGTTTAAGATTTCTTGTAATATTTTTTATTATCTATTTAATACTTTCATGTGATTTTTGGTGTCTTTTTAAAATTTCCCACAAGATATACTGATCTTTATTTGATATTTTAGAGTTTGATTTTTGTTTGGTTTAGTGGGTGGTATATAAATGTAGGTCCTAATGCTCCAAGATCTTTCATGAGGTTTTTGGTGTCCTTTTAAGATTTCTCATAAGATATTTTGATCTTTATTTAATATTTTATGGTTTGATTTTTGTTTGGTTTAGTGGGTGGGAACTAAATGTAGGTTTTAGTGGTCCAAGATTCCATAGATGCACTGGGTCAAGGTGAATGTTATGGTGTATATATCCGTACATGCCTTTTTTTAAATTAAAAACATCTTACACCATTGGTGATTTGTTTGTTTAATTATACATATAATGCAATGTAGGTAAAGGAACGCAGAGCATCACTAATGAAACTACTGAAATATCTTCATAAGAAAGAGATTATAGTGAAGTGCAGGGACAAAGGTGGAGGTGAGTTTCCTTTTGGTGAAAACTCCATTCATAACATGCTATAGAATATTCTTATTGCAAACACTTAGAGTTCTTTTCCCTCCTTACCTATTTAGGGTTTATGATTTTTGGTGTTTGAATAAGATGCACCTTTTGGTGCATAAGATTATTCATAAGATATTTAGTCTTTGCTTAATATTTCTGATAAAATATTTTGATTTTTGTTTCATATTTCTCACAATAATTTTTGTAATATTTTCTAGTCTCTATTTAATACCACTCTTTTTTTCAATGTGCAGGGTTCCCTTGGTTAGAGATGGACACTTTTTGGGGTTGTAAAGCATACTTCTGTTTGTCTTTTTATGTTTTTTTCTAGTTATTTTTGTTTTTTGTTTTAATTGTTGATCCTATTTTTCGCTATTGTCGTAATTTTTTATTTTTGACTATTGTGGTTCTATCATTGACTTTATGAGCATGGCCATGCAAATTTGTGGTTTAGTATTTTGTTTTTCTTGTGTATTTTGATTTATTTATCTTTTTTGGTTCAATGGGTGGAGAAATCAAGGAAGACTTTAACAACCCATAGCGTGGATTTAGGGATGATGTGGAGTCCATAGTGTAGTGGGCAAAGGCGAAAGAGGTATGTAATTGGGGAATTTACTTCTTTATGGGCAAAGGCAAAAGAGGTACGTGTAAGGAGAATTTACTTGTTTGCTACTACATAATTATATGGTTTCATGTCCATTTTAATTTAACTCATTGTTGGTCCATCATTATATCATGTGTCTGTTGAAATTTAGGTGCAATATAGAGTTAGAAAGGTGGATGAACACTGATGAAACTATTGAATATCTTTTTGTCAGGAAGATGTCGAGTACTATAGTAGAAGTAGAAGCAAAGGTAGAGGATAAGTTGTCTTTTGGTGCAAGACTCATGTATGTTCTATAAAATTGTCCTAGTTTAGATACAATGGTTCTTTAACCTCCTTACCAATTTGGGGTTTATAAATTTTGGTAGCATAAGATGTACTTCTATATAAATTGATGCATCTTATATTTCTTGGAACTCTCTTATATATTGAATGTAGTGCAAATGCAGGTAAAGGAAGATGGACGAGCAAAGGTGGAGAAGCAATGTTAAAACTTTTAAAATATTTCTTGTGTAAGAGAGACTTGGAGTGATGTAGGAGAGTTCAAAGGTAGAGTGTGAGTTCACTTTTGGTTCCGGTATGCATATCTTCTCTTAAATACTATGGTTCTCCTCCTATCCTTATTTAGGGTTTGTGATTTTTTCTTTTTGTCTTGGCTTATGATTAAGATTTATCATAATATCTTTCAGTGTTTATTTAATATTTCTTATAAGATTTTTGTTGTTTGTATTAAATTTTTTGGTCTTCATTTAATATTTAATGGTTTGATTTTTGTTGGGTTTAGGAAGTGGAGATATAGAGGTAGGTGCTATGGATGGTATAGATTGCATCGGTTCATTTGGTGAAGGGGAAGACTAATCCAGAGGAGGTGGGTATGGCATCATGTGTGTCTGTTTAAATTAAATGCATTCTATATCGTTTGGGATTTATTTGCATAGTGAGTGCAATGCAAATTTAGGTAAAGAAAGGTGGAGGAGCATTGATGAAATTACTAAATTAGTTTTGTGGGAGAGAGACTTGGAGAAGTGTAGGAGAGTACAAGGTTAGTTCTCTTTTAGTTCCAACATGGATATTTCCTTATTTCAATACAATGATTCTCCCTCTTTTGTTATTGATGAATTATAATTTTTCATTTATGCATAGTTCCATCTCTATGTTTATATAAAATTTAGGCATATTACATTGTTCGTCGTTTATCTTGTTATTGACATAATGTAATGCAGGTCACATAGAAGGTTGCTAACTAAACTACTAAGATTGCAATGGTGTGTGAAGGTAGAGGTGAGTTTCTTTTGGTGCACATGTCCATATATGATCTGCTATTACCTATTTACCTATATATGATCCTTCCTCCTTACCTATTTATGGTTTATGATTTTTCGTTTATGTATAGTTCCATCTATGTTTTTTTAAATTCTAGGCATCTTACATTATGTTATTTATTTTATCTTTGACAAAATATAATGTAGGTAATGCAACGTGAAATATTACTAGCTAAACTACTAAAATGTTCTTGTGAGAGAGAGATTTCAATAGTATGCAAAGGTAGAGGTGTGTTCTCTTTTGATGCAAAATGTCCATATGTTATCTATGATTACTTATTTACCTATATATGATCCTTCTTCCTTACCTATTTAGGGTTTATGATTTTTAGTGTTTACATAAGATGCACTTTTTAGTATGTAAGATTGCTCATAATATTTTTGATCATTCTTTGATATTACTCTTAATTTTATCAATTTTATTTCAGATATCTTATAGCATTTTGTGTATTTCATATTTTTGCATGTTAATTCAGTGCAATACAATGCAAATAGTGGAATATGGAGGATCATCATCAATGAAACTGCTGAAAAATCTTTACGAGAGAGAGATTGTGGTAAAAGTGCAAAGGTAGAGGTAAAGGTAGATGAAACTTCTTGTTGGGTGCAAAATCCGTGTATGATTTGTTATGAAATTCTTCTTTGAAATACGACAGTTCTTCTCCCTCCTTAAGTATTGCGGTTGATGATTTTTAATGTTTGCATAAGATGTACTTTGTAGTCTATAAGACTACTCATAATATTGCTGGCTCTATTTAAGATTTCACATAAAATATTTTTGATCTTTGTTTCATATTTCACACATGTGCGTATTTAATATTTCTCATATGTTTTTGGTGTACAGGGTGTCCTTGGTTGGCCACTAACACATTTTGGGGTTGCAGATCAGAGTTTTAATCTATTGTTTCTTTCAACTTGTTTTTTTGTTTATTTTGGTGTATTTTGCTATTGTTGTGTTTTGCCACTTTTATGGATGTTTTTTTGGTTGCAATTATGAGAATAGCCATGCTAACTTGTGGTTTGATATTTTGTTTTTCTTCTATGAAATACGACAACTCTCCTCCCTCAAGTATCGTAGTTGATGATTTTTAATGTTTGCATAAGATGTACTTTGTAGTGTATAAGACTACTCATAATATTGTTGGTTCTATTTAAGATTTCTCATAAAATATTTTTGATCTTTGTTTCATATTTCACACAACATGTTATTCATATTTAATATTTTGAGGTTGCAGATTAGAGTTTTAATCTATTTTTTCTCTCAATATTTTTTGTTGTTAATTTTGGTGTATTTTGCTATTGTTGTGTTTTGCCACTTTTATGGATATTATTTTTTTGCATTTATGAGCATGGCCATGCTAACTTGTGGCTTGATATTTTGTTTTTCTTATTTGCCCTCATCTATTTTTCTTATTTTGATTATTTTCTCTTGGGTGGGTGAGGAAATTAAATAGGTCCTTACAACCTATTTTGTGGGTTTTGAGTGTAGTGGGCAAAAGCGATGGAGGTATGTATTGAGTAATTTACTTATTCGCTGCTAAATAATTATATAGTTCTATGCTTGTTTTAATTTAACTCATTCGTTGATTCATAATAATATCATATATGTTTAAATTTAAATGAAATGCAGATTAAAGAAGGTGGAGGAGCATTGATGAAATCATTGAATTTCTTCATTCAAAGGTAGAGGCAATGGCTTTGAGGGTGAGTTATCTTTTAACATGAAGGGTGAGTTCCTTTCTTTTGTTTTGCCATTGATATTTCTTATTTTGTTGCATTTGTGATCATCACATGCTAATTTGTTTTGTTGTCATGTCCTCTCTTTAAGAACTTCGGTTCACCTCTTTTCTCACTTATTTAATGTTGACCATTACTCATCAAATCTATGGTAAGATTTCTCATAATATTATTTAATATTTTTTATAATACATTTGTTGTTTCTCTTAAGATTTTGTGATTTATGTTAATATTTTTCGGTTTGGTTGGGTAGTTTGTGAAATAAAGGCAAGTCCTAACGTTGATGTAGATTCCATAGGTGCATTAGGTGAAGGTGAAGGCTAAGAATTATGAGGTATATATGATTCCATGTGTGCTTATTATAATTAGATGCACCTTATATTTTTTGTGATTTATTCATTTATTGAGTGCATTTCGTTGCAGATAAGGGGAGGTGTAAAAGCATTAATGAAACTATTGTTTACTAAATGCATTGCGATGTAGATAAAGGGATGTGGAGACACATTGATGAACCTATTGAAATATCTTTGTGTGGGAGAGATATGGGACAATTTAGAAAAGTGCAAAGGCATGAGACAAAGGGTAAGTTCTCTTTTGGTTTTGTTATGAGTTTCTTTTTGTTTCAAACATGATGGTTCTCCTCCCTTTTTACTTATTTAGGGTATACAATTTTTGGTCTTCATAATATGAATTTTTACATGAACTTGCTGATAAATTTGTGATTTCTCATGCTAAATTCAATATTTGTTTAAAATTTCTAATGCAAATTTTGTTTCCATTTTAAGATTTTTGGTCTCAAATTTTTTTTTTTGGGTTTAGTGAGTAGGTAAGTTAAGGTAAGTCCCACTCCAACAAAATCTTTCACTTCTCGAGATAAAATCCAAAAGCTCAAGTTTGGGATCTTGTGTACTCAAGAGGAAGCCAATTGTCACTTCACCAACCTTCTTCTCACTTTTGGTCAACTCTCAATTGAGGTTCTCCCTAGTATATATCATGGATTAAATGTCATGGTTCAACCAAGTCAATAGTTCCATAAGGCTTCTACTTCAAATATGACCAATCAAAGGATTGAACCATTAGGCTTTAAGGTGAATATGATTGCTAGAGGTATTTTGGGTGATTTATAGGTTTGAGTTCAAAGGAAAAGGTTCCCAAAGAGACCAAAGCAAGGAATCACAGAGTAAAACCCCAACAAAATAGTTTAAATGATTTATGAGGACAAGGGGTGATGGAGGATAGAAGATTAGTGCCTTAACATGCCAATATATTTTGGGGGCATATGGGATCAATGAGCAACACATCTGGAGAGAAATGGAGTAGATTTTGCTTCAAAGAACAAAATAGTTTAAATGAGTTATGAGGACAAGGGGTGATGGATGGAAGAACTTGCCAATATATTTTGGGGGCATATGGGATCAAGGAGCAACACAGTTGGAGAGAAATGGAGTAGATTTAACTTTAAAGACTAGAGCAAACTAACTTTTGTGCCCTATAGTTTTCACCTAGTGTCCTTCAATTTTTAAAGATGTGATAAGGGAGAGAGAGCTTTCACTTAAGTCATCTCAAAAGAGCTTCATGAGAGGTCCAAAGATGCTTGGAGCAGATTTACCTTCATGGACTAGAGTAGACTAACTTGTGTACCCTAGAGGCTTGAGACTAGGGACCCCCACAATTTTTAAGGGTAAATAAGAGAGGGAGTTTCACATAGGTCAGCTCAAAAGAATTAGACAAAAATATTGTTGAAGGAAGATAATGAGATAAAAATACCGACAACACTATTGGTGAATTTTTGAATAACACTCATCCATCAACTTGAACAAGATAAAGAAAAATATCCTACTTGATGTATTATGCATTTATCAAAATTCACTAATAACCATTCATGAAAACGTCTATCCACATCAACAAGGCCTTCCTCATCAAGATCTACCATTATCTATCAAGAGAGAACTATCCACATCAGTGTAAACTTCTCATGAAGTCGTTAAACTCATCCATCCATAACCAAAACTATGAGACAAGAGGAAATTTTAGAGATTTTAGACTTGCTAAGGGATTTCGTATAGATGAGGTGCTTAACTTCCCTTGCATTAAAATATTAAATTTCTAGGCTAAAAGCCCCTATTCTAGCATATGGGGGGTGGGAAAAATGCCCTCATCATTAACTAATATAAAGTATATAATTTGAGGGGGATTCATACCACATGTACAAAGCAAAGGGGCACAAGTCCTAAAAAAGTGACCCATCTCTAGCTGTCATAGTATTGTTATCAATGCTATCACCAATGAGATAGCTTTCCTCAACATTCCCCTTTTTACAAAATCACGTCACTGCTAGCTTTTTCCCACATGCACAATATAATATGCCATAGATCCATCCTGTACCTAGCCTTAAGCTGTTTCCATTGTTGCCTTAGGAAACACGGGATCATCAACCTCAGATCACTGCTCAAACGGCATATTTTATGCAATGTTGTTGTAGTACATGAAGGTTGTAAACTCTGTCTGAACTATCAATCTTTTGAACTTGCTACGTTCCCTTCAACTTGTCACTGAATCTTATCATTGCTCACTTATCTCAGGCTTGTACTGGGTTTCAACCTACAAGAGGTGAAGATAGCAATTACATAGTGCACGATTTATACACAAGTCAATATTTTCATAGGTGGCTTGGTCTATAAGTAGAATGCCAAGGTATAACACAACAAATAAAGTCACATCAATAAGAGGCACCAACTTCTAAGATTTTCCAACATCAAGTGGATGGAGGCACCAACCCCCTTATTTATATAGGCTTTAACCTAAAGGAAGCTCCAACTCCTTGATTCACCAACATCGACTGAAAGGAGGCTACAACCCCCTTGTTTCATTAGCTCCAACTAAAAGGATGCACCAACATCCTGCAAGCACCAACTTGTTGCACCAACAACAACTTGCCCTAGCACCACCCTGCCACCCTCAAGTGTTCTGAGGCACCAAATAGAAGGAGACTTAAATCTCTGCCTTGCACCACCCTACCACCTTGAAGATAAGATATTTGAATATGATAGATTACGATGCTTAGCCACTACACTTGATCACTGCATTATACAACCACTTCTCTAATCATCGTCCAACCATTGTTATCAATAATATTGGTATTACTGTTGTCAATACTACTGCTACACTGCACTGCCTCTACTTCAGTCTAATTGTCATAGTGCTACTCGTGAAAATTTCTGAATCTACACATTAGAAATCCTACTACAATCACTGGTATATCATCTCCTATACTCTTGAAAATTTCTGAATCTACACACTAGAAATCCTACTAAAAACACTACTACTGCAGACTACACTGACATACAGATCATAAATTGTAATAGATATGAGACAAACACACAAGGGACACCGTTTTTTGGACAAATGTCCCCAGAAAATCCCAATGCAGGAAAATCGGTGCAGCAGCTTTGAGAGTTTTCTATTATTAAGCAGTAGTTTTGAATGCAACTCTGGATTCCCTCTCGGCTATCCAGTTACAGAGATAAAATATATTGGCAGAAACCTAAGTGAGATTACCTCACTTCACCTGACAAAATCCATCCGATCCGGCAACTGGACTAACTATCCCCGGCTACAACTACGTTTCCCTTTCGGAGTAGTTGCGTGGAGCACTCTGAGACACTGCCTCAGCTCTGCGTTGCCTCTTGGAGCTCTGACGTCAACCTTATCAGCTGATCTTGCTGCTCCCCGACGGAATTCAGACTTCTGCAGGACGACAACTCTTACCTTGCACTAGCACTGGGTTAAGCAATGTGTGGGCCCTCTTGGCCCAGTGTTAGTCGTCTTGGTCTGCACTGCCTTCTCTGGTGTATCTCTGTCTCTCTCTGCTGAGTATTTGGGGTCCTGGAGAAGATCCTCCAACCCCAACTATCCTTGCCCCTTCGTTGCGAACCACGCCCCAAAAAAATCAAACCGATGGATCAAAAAATAGTGTGTCTCCAACTGACTCTCAAGCCTCCTCTTATACTTTTCCTGTTAATGAATCTGTTGAAGAATCTAGGGCATTCATAAATTTGAGCGATTCTTCTTATCATGATAACAATTTGTGAAGTGTTCATACAATTTATATTAACTTGATTTTCATCAAACTGCTATAAAAAAACAAAAGAGACAAGAACACAAAGTATTTGGCTTTTTGCAAGGGCTAAAACCTCTCCCTCTTGGAGAGGAAAACCCATGCAAAATTATTCTTATAGAGATTCCAATTGACAAATACCAAGACCATGACCCTTGATACATTCTGCCTCTCCAAGATCAAGACATCAATCCCTTACTCTGCCACTGCTGAGATCATCATGATTGCTGCACCATTGAAGCCATGACTGTTGCATTACTGAGATCTTGCCTCTTCATAAAGTTATTGAGGTCTTCACTGTGACAATCACTATGATGATTGATTGGTCATATCTCTATCACTGTACTCTAGATGAGATCATATACCAAGAGTGTATTTCGTGATATATATATGTCGAGACTGTAAGGATAACTGAGGGATCATTGTGATCCTCCTTATTCCGAGACTATGAGACTTTTATCATCATATACATTTATCAAGACTTTGATAACGTTCTAGATCCTTACCCTCTTATTGATGCCGAGACTGTAATGGTTACTACTGTTTCTTCTTATCACGAAAGCGCTGTGATATTGCTCATTGCAACGAGATTACTGCGATTAGGACCGCATCTTTGATTTCACCAATGTTGTAACTAACTATATCATTGCGTTTGAGGTATGCGAGGTACTAGGAGCACAAATATATATATAATATATATATATATGCCGAGATTGTTATCACAGGAATTATGATTATGCCGAGAATGTATGGCGTCCTCATCTGAAGTCCTTTCTGTTCCATCCATCCGAGATCCAACTTGACTGTACCTATAGGTATGCTGAGAATGAGACTAGCACAAAACTTCTTGTGTCTTTTGGTCATGTATTTCTTGGATCTCTGAGATCATACGTGTTCCTATGAGACTAGCCCGGGTTCTTCTGCTCCTTATACCCATCCGAGGTAGCAGTCAAACCCTAGATCCATCCCACCTTTGATGTGGATCTTTGCTCCTTTAATCACCCAAAATTTCAGAGATAAATTGCGAATTCTCTTTTGTGTTTTGCGCTGACCCTAAGTGGGTATTTATAGTGGTTTGTGCCTCTATATTGAGCCGACGTGAATCCATGAACCGACATGTCTATTGCCCAAGCCGACATGACTTGTAATTACATATTTAATTCATATTTTGGAGCTGACATGATGATCTCTGTTTCGTTTTGCTTGCAAACTTCTTGTGCTTGCTAATGGAGGATTGATCTTGGTCTTGGAGGGCTGCTTTGACATAAATACATTTTACATAGGCTCTTAAAGAGCTTCTCTACACATGACATGACTCTTTGACACGATAATAAAATCCTAAAGACATCGAGAAGAAGTCTTTGACCTAATGACACTTCTTGCTCGTGAAACCCATGTAGCAAGATACACAAAAATAATTTATTCTCTTTATTACATCAGTTACAAAGATCATGTCATCATGAAGATCGAACCTAGTTACACATTCTTCAACAAAATCAATGGCTAAGATTAAAACAGACTTGATCCTCGTCACTTAGAAGTTTCTCACCCATATTCTTGTTAATACCCATTAATAGTTTTATTTTTCTAAGTTTAGACTTAGGAACCCTATTAAAAATATTAATTATTTTAATAACTCCTCATCTGAGTGGAATTTCTTCAAACGATTTTTGGGTCTTGGAGATCTCATGTGTTCTAGCCCCTCCACAAAATTTCGGAGCTAGAGCACATCCAATGCTACCCAAAATCAACACTACTATCAATGTTATCACCGATGAGATAACTCTCCTCAATGCTACCCCATTTTACAAAATCACGTCACTGTTGCTTTTTCCCACATGAACAATCCAGTGAGCCACAAATTTGTCCTTTATCAAGCCTTAAGTTGTCTCCATTGCTGCCTTAGGAATCGTGAGATCATCAACCTCAGATCATTGCTTAGGTGGCATATTTTATGCAATGTTGTTGCAGTACATGAAGCTTGTCAATGTAAACTATGTCCAAATTGTCAGTATTTTGAACCTATTGCTTTCCCTTGAAATTGCCACTAAATCTTATCATTGCTCACTTATATCAGGCTTGCATTGGGTTTCAACCCACAAGAGGTGAAGATAGCAGTTGCACAAACCATGATTTATACACATCAATCTTTTCACAAGTGTCTTGGTCTATAGGTAGAAGGCCAATGTATAACACAACAAATAAGGTCACACCCACAAAGTTACTTGGCCACAGTTTGTATGGCTTACAAGGTCACATTAGGATAGGTCTATCTAGTGAAAACTCAAGCTCAAGGTATGTGCTGTCACAACAAAGGATAGGTATGTACCACATACTGACACTTAGAATATACCACAATGAAGCATGTATGATCACACAACAAATACAAAATGACATTACCACAACGAGTATACAAGACTGCCTCAGTGAATAGCCAAATATCTCTTTGGCCTAAGATAAACACAAGTGTAGTGCAGTGCATATCAAAGATAGATATGCCTTTACTTTAGGACAACCACATAGACAATCTAGGAACAATACCAAGCACATATTCATTGTACAATAAGAAGAAAATATATAGTATCCTTGGTGTAAGGTCATGCATTGATAGTGAGCAGGGTACCTTCAAACTTCAGAGATCAAAAGCTCAACATTCTGGACTTATCTCGTGTGACTACATGTTTGCAAATTAGTACCTTAGATCAGACCTAGATTAAACGCAGAATATTAACCAGGACAACCCTAAACTTAGCCTTGAAACAACTCCAGACCTCGGCCCTTGGAATAGATCTCAACCTTTTGACAACATTGAAGCTCGACTAAAATATACCTTATTTGACTCAGAATTCGGCCCTTTAGCTCAACAAATCAGAGTTTAGTTCAGCTTAGAACAAACTTCAAAACTCAGCCTTGACAATCATTAGAGCACCTAGAAAAGGCCTTAATTAACAAAAAGTTGATCTCTGATGTGTGTTGGGGCCATTTACCTATGACTGGCTTTACCGAGGTCTTGGTAGTCCACACAAACTCTCCATTTTCCTCCCTTATTTGGTATGATAACCAATGGAAAAACCTACTTACTGTTGGATATAAGGTAAACATAGCCAACACTCAACAATTTTTAAATCTCTTCTTTAACTATGTCCTTGAGTGTTGGGTTCATTTTTCTTTGGGTTTGGTGGATAGGAAGATACTCTCTTGCATGTAGATATGGTGCTTACACACCCTGCATGTCTTAATAATTCCAAGTGAAAACATAATTGTGCATTTGCAACAAATGAATTAGCTCTGGCTTTTGGTTGGGTTGTAGTTTCTTATTTATGTTAAGAGTTCTACGAGAGTTGATTTCTGCAACAACGATAGTTGGTTTTAAGATCTTTGCAATAAAGTAGTCATATAGGTAACTAAGGAAGATGGATGTGTTATAGAGCTTGCTATCTCAGAATAAGGCATTATAGTTATCGCCGAATATTCTGTCTTCAGTGCTTCCTCATTAATCTGTTCACTATGTTCTCTGATTTGGACATCAAAAGGATACATATTTTGCGTTAAGTTTGTAAACATTGTGTCGTCAGTTGGTTCCTTCAAATTTAAGGCCTTGTCTATGGTGAGACTTGGATGAAAAGAATCTAAGGGAAAACTCTTTATATTGTATTTCCCTCTCTATATTGTCTTCGTGAATTCACAATGGTTCCTCATAATAAAGGAAAGGTTGGGCAAGAGGATACAAGGTAATATTTTGAACTGAGCTGCCATGGTAGATTGTAATATCTCATAATTTGCAACCAATATGGGCCAATAGCCAACCAAGGGATTTCCAATATGGTAGGATAACCACCAAGCCCACTTTTAGTATGTAGCACTAGCTGATATGTTAGGGTATTCTCACGAATTGATAGACATAACTACATCTTCTATATCACTTTTCAATATGTTGGGTATTCTCAAGAATCAATAAACATAACTACATTTTCTAGGATCCCTTCCCACTTAATAGTGGATTTGCCAACCATTTGAAGAACAATGGGGATTTGCGTCTTAAAAATCAATAGACATAACTACATCTTCTACAACACTATCCAATATGTTGGGTGTTCTCAAGAATCAATAAACATAACTACATCTTCTAGGATCCCTTCTCGCTTAATAGCAAATCCGCCAACCATTTGAAGAACAATGGGGATTTGCCTTAACGTCTTTTGAAGGTTTAACTTCTCCATGATGTCTTTAGTCAAGACATTGATGGCACCTCCCAAATAAATATAAATGTACTTTGGGATGAGTGTCTTCCCTATGCAAACATCTACAACATGTCTACCTAGATCAAAGTACTTAGGAGTACCAATATTTCCCAACATAAGGTTATGATGTTGACCTACTAGTTGAGATAATTTTAGGATCCTGCTTCTTTCTTCTTGGAAGTCACTCATGGCCTTAATATAAATGGGCACATTGTTAATAAATGAAACAAAAAGATATTGACACAAAGGTGTTTTTCATTCCCCTAAGATATCAAACTCAGATCGAGGCTTAAGTTTTGGCTAATCTAGTCTTTCCGGAATGGGTTTTCATATTGTTCTTCAACTGGAGAAATATTTGGACTTGCATCAAACTAAGTAGGAAGAGAAGGTCTTGGATGCTCTTCTTTCTTTTGTTCGAAGGTGATTTTTGGATTTGGGTTTTCTATCATTTTCTTGATCAAAATTGTCCCCCTTCACAACCTAAGGTCATGAGAGAGTAAGTTGAAAGGTCTATTGTTATGTTGTTGTAGACTGGTTGGGCTTGTTTTCTTTTGGGATTAGGTGTAGGCGGGGAGGCAACTTTGGTTGCCTCAGAGGATGTTGGTTGCTAGGGTACTGAGAGGTGGAAAAAAACTTGTTTTTGCTTAATTGGCTAGCATTGTTGAGGCCTCCATGGTTGTTGGTTTGGCCATTGGTGAGTATGGAATTTTAGGGAGTGGTAGCAATTATCAAGAAGATGTGTGCAAAGGTCAAGGTTGTTGAATCGATAAAGGAAATTGTGAATACCATTGGCTGTAGGAAAATTTGGATTATCAACTTTAGGAATTAATACTATGAATGTGGCATTGGTGGCCATAGGTGCTTTTCCATTTAACCTAACCTCCACCTCCCTAAGAAGATCATTTCCCATTAGGTTAAAGAAACTCAGAAACAACTCAAGAATCCACCCATAAAGCCCTAGGCTTTTTTCCCTATTCATTGAAGAAAGAACGACATAAAGTTTAGAGCTAGAAGCTTCTTCAAACATATCTTTATTTGTCATCTTCTGACACTAATCTAGGAAATTCTATCACCACTTGGATGACCTTTGCTATATTAGCCGTAGTTGGCTCTTGAATACTATTTTCCAAAGTCTAACTAGCTCAACCAAGTCATGGAACCCTTTTATGTCAAGGCTATTTGCATTTTTCATGCTCCAAATAGAATTGATTCTTTTTCTATCGAAGAGATAGAAATACTTGGTGTTCTTTTACCCCAAATCAAGCTAGGTGGCTTTTATCTTCATCCTTCAATCCGTATCCTTTTGCCTTAACAGTTTAACCTTCCTTTCCTACTTTCAAGTTCCTTCAATCTCAGCAATTCATCATCCTTGAAAATGCCACTATTTTATAAGAGAATATCGGTCAATTGTTTTAGGATTGATTCAATGAGTATTATAGTTACCAATGATTGTAAGAAAGTAAACAATATGTTGAATGCTCTTTTCAATATGGTGAGGCATGTTTTAGGTTGAGGGAGAACTGGTCTCGAGGAGTAGGTGAACCTTACTTCTTTCTAATTGATGGATGACTTCATTTCCAGGAATCCAATGTACCCTTGAATTTCAGTGCATATAGAAAGTGTCTCAAGTTTGAATAATATCGTGTATGTCTAAGTATCTAATTTAAACATATGAACTAACACCCCTTTCTACCTAGAAACATTTCTTGTATTCCATGCATCTAAATGTTAGTTTTTCCAAATTATATTCTCATTTATTCGATTTTTCAAGTAGGACAAACTATTTAAAATTTGCCATAGCACATTTACCTTTGAATCTAAGAATTCTGTGGGGGGTTAAAATAAGTGTTCTGATAACATCAAGGGATGAATATATCTGCACTAGCAATCAAAGCAACATCTTTGATATGAGCTAGATAACACTGCAGAACATCAATTGTTATGCCCAAGAATCCAATGCACCCATGAATTTTAGTGCATAAAAGAAGTGTCTCAAGTTTCAACAATATCGTGGATATCTAAATATCTGTTTTAGTATTTCAACCAACACCCTTTTCTACCTAGAAATATTTATTGTATTGCATGCATCTAGACGCCATTTTTTCCAAAATATATTGTCAGTGTCACTTATCCAAATTTTCAAGTAGGACAAACTGTTTAGTTCTTTTTTCTTGTTCTTGTGTCACAATTTGTTTTTCAAAATTTTTGGGGTTTTTGCAACTTTGTAAACTATGTTTTGCTGCATGATTTTTTAATTGGGACATGGCAGAGCTATATTTTTGATGGGAAAGAAATTCTCTTTCTTTTGAATACATTAGTATTAAGAATTCTATCAAATTCCTTGACCTTAAGGCAATACATGTTTTGGAAGGTTGGAATTCTTTTCAAGGTTTATTTAATTATTTTTAAATAGTCAGGTTTGTTATCCCAATTTGCAGCAAATAGGAAAAATTGACACGTTTAATTTTCTAAACTCTTATTTATTTTCAATTCTCAAGTTATTTTCACCACATTGATATCAACATTTTTAGGAGGGGATGGAGTGGATGGAGATGGGAGTAGACAGAACTCATAAAATGTTAGAAACCATGCAAGAAGGTGCTATATATATATATATAATTTATTTTTGGTTTGTAGGCTCACATTTTTCAGTCTCGTTTTTTTTTGTTCAATTTAGTATATTTTTGGGGATGCATATTGTGATTAGTCTAAATGTTATAAATACAACCTTTTGATGATTAGTTTTATGCACTTCCTTGTGTAGACTATTGCGACTGCATGTAAGGTAGAAGAAATTTTTGTGCTTCCTCGAGATGTTATAATTTTGGCTTAGGATGTTCCGCAAAAGAGGAACCCTACTGCTGCTGAACATATTGGAAAAAAGGTATGGTTTGGAATGGTGCAGAACTTGATGTTGCAACATGTTTTATGTCTTTTTTTGCTAATGAACTTTAAGGAGCTAACATTTTGGATGTATTTTATGGATTCAATGTTTGTGTAGCATTCTTTGTTTGTATGTATGCGACTTGCTTTGGTTTTCAAGAGCACTATGACTAACAGGGATAAGTAGGGATAGGTGGTACTCATGTCAAAGCAGGTTCTTCTTTCCACACTGGCCTTTGCTTTTATCATGCAACATCCATACAAATATATTGTTTCCGGAAATCAAGATTTTTGATTTTGCAGAAAATTCTTTAGCACAAGTAGCATGGAATTTTGTGAATAATGGGTAAGTGTTCCAGTTTCATATGCTTATTCTACAACATTTTATGCTTTTTGGATTGCATTCATCGTTGGATTTTCAACAAGATTAGAAAATGGCTTTATGTGTTATAGGGATTACAACCCTTTGCATCCAGTGCAAGCCTTAACATATTGATGTTGCAACTATCTTTCTTGCTAAGTTTTTAAAGGTTAAACTGCCATTAGATGGAGAGAGGCCTTGGTGGGAGGAATTTCATGCGATTCCTCACCAAAGTGAAGTTCAGCTTATTGCTTTGATATAAAATGGTGTTTTTGCAGAGTGCTCAGGTTTATAATAATGCTCAAACTTAGCATAATGTCATCATATCTAAATGTTTTTTGATTGCTCATACACATCAATTGTTATTAGGCAAGATATATTTGGAAATAGGGGATTGACTATTATAAGTGAATTGTCAATTTGTGACATGTAGGAATCTACCCACTACAATTGTTAATTTTTGTGTAGAGGTTAGCAATCAAATGTTGGATTTATATGAACAAACCAAGTCAACATCCACTTCAAATGACATCAACTCTCTTTAAGGTGTGGATAATAAGTTAGAGTCTTGATATAAGAATATTTTATAGGTTTAGTTGAGTGAAAAGATCATATCAAAAGCAATTATTGCAGTAAAGATCCATCATTTATTTGTTAGAACTATTTTCTTCACAACAGCCTGAGTTTTGATATTGCAGGTAAACACCAAATATAAATCCATGTAATGACAAAGCTGCAAGTGATACTGTGCTTGAGCATGTAAATCAAGGTTCAAAAATTCCAAAGTCTGTTACAAACTGTTCATAAAAAGCACATCTGAAAGAATTAAATATTTCAGCTATTGAGAGTAAGCTAACATTAGTGGTAAGTTGAGAGATATACAAGAGTATTTTGTCAATGGAAATTCTGGGGTTATTTGTGTTCGTTTAAATTAGACATCTTAATTTATTTGTTGTTTATTTAAATATTGAGTGCAATGCAATGTAGGGAAAGTAACATGGAGGATAATTGATAAAACTTTTGAAATATCTATGTGAGAAACACTATATTATAGTGCAGTGAAGAGTTAGTGGTAGAGTTGGGTTCTCTTTTGGTTCAAAGTCCATGTTATCTGCTGCGGAATCATCATATTGGTCTTTGTTTTATATTTCTCATAAGATATTTGGGTGTATTTAATATTTTTTATAAGAATATTTTATGGTCTCTATTTAATATTCCTGTTTTTTGATGTGCAGGATGTTGTTGATTGGCCAATGGACACCTTTTGGGATTGCAGAGAAGAGTCCACGTCTACTATTTCTCTTTTGTTTGTTTTGTTTTTGTTATTGCTATTTGTATCTTTTGCTATTGCTGGTTGTTCCTTTCTTTGTTTTTTTTACAGCTACGACTGTTATTTTTATACATTTTTTGAGCATGGCCATGCTAAATTGTAGTTTGATATTTTGTTTTTCATGTTTGCTTTACCTTGTTTTGTTTTGTTTTTTTCCCCACCTTTGTTCATGGTTTTTGTTTTGAGTTCTAAGAGTGTGGAAATTAAGGCAAGCCTCGTCAACACATATTGTGAGTTTAGGGCTGATGAAGATTTAGCCGATGTAATGGGCAAAGTTGAAGGAGGTATGTATGAAGGAATTCATTAGTTTGTTGCTAAATAATTTAATGGTTCCACTTTGTTTTGATTGAACTCTTTTGCTACTTCTTATATCATGTGTGTTCATGTAAATATATTATAAAAAATATGTGTAAAGGAATGTAATTGAAATCTTCAAGCAGAAGCAAAACTTGCTTTTAATTGAGTAGAGTTTGCAGATATGGATTAAACAAAATAAAAGTTTCAATCAAAGCTATAACCATATTAGTTTTCATCTATAATTGGGAGGGGTACTAAGCATTATGACCATACTAGTTCTCGTCAATAATTTGGAGCGGTACCAAGCACTATGTCATGGGAGGGTGTGGGTTTCTTATGTGTATTTGTAGATATGGATGAAACAAAACAAAAGTTTCAATCGAAGTTATGACCATACTAGTTTCCACTTATAATTGCGAGGGGTACTAAGCACTTTGTGCCACTGGAGGGTGTGGGTTTCTTATGTGTATATTTCAATCTCAACATTTTTAGTAAAACATGACATGTAGAGTTTGTAGATGTGGTTGAAACAAAACAAAAGTTTAAATCGAAGTTATAACCATACTAGTTTCGATCTATTATTGGGAGTGGTACTAAGCATTATGACCATACTAGTTTTTTTGTCTATAATTGAGGGAGTACTAAGCACTTTGTGCCACTGGAGGGTGTGGGTTTCGTATGTGTGTATTTCAATCTCAACATTTTTAGTAAAACATGACACATTTGTCTTTTCAGCGTGATAATTCTACAACTTTCTATATGGCTGCTTGATGTTTTTATGAAGGAGCCACAAGCGTCATGGACTTCTTCCATCTTTCTATCATAGAGAAATGCACATTTTATAGGAACTTACAAAAGTTGAGCAATATAATGAACATAAAAAATTTGGCCTTGCTATGTGTAGGGTCTATTGAGGGGGTTTGGTTTTTTGCCATTTCTTCAATCAACTTTAGTTGGGCCTTAATTTGCACACTAACCTATCTCCTATCTTGAGATGAAGCCAACTTTGGTATGTGTAGGGTCTATTGAGGGGGTTTGGTTTTTGCCATTTCTTCAATCAACTTTAGTTGGGCCTTAATTTGTACACTAACCTATCTCCTATCTTGAGATGAAGCCTATTACCTCATCCTACATACATATTTTTGCCATTCTTCAATCAACTTTGGTTGGGCCAAAAGTCCACACAGTAACCTGTCCTGAAACCACACAATAACCTAGGAACATAGACTAGCTAAAACCAAAAAGGGTCACTAACTAGACAAATAGAAGTTGAAAGCAAGCCTCAAAAGAAACAAACATTAGAAGCTTGAAACCATGATATTCTCTTCATTCTCAACACTGTATTTATTTGCACTTACTATGATTCTTCCATCTTGCCACTTCACACAATAATGTGACTTCTAGTGGCTAATTCTTGCAAAGGGTCAAACAATTTCTAATCCATCTCTTGGGGTTAAGATCCATCATTGTCATATCATAAAGTTGCATGGTTCTTCACACTACTATGTCATGTTGGTTTGAGTTGGAGATCCACACCTTTTTGCTCTCCTGTCCTTATGATAGGTGTGACTACTTCTGGTGGCCTATTGTCCAAGCTTTACTACTTCATAATTGTCTTGTTACCCTAGTCATTAACATTAACATTGTATATCTAAGCAATACCCTTAGAGTAACCTAGGAATACAACTAAAATGGAGCATGGTCTTTTACTAGACAATAGGGAGAAATAAGTATGCAACAAAAACAACAAATTCATAAAGATATTGAAGCATTGATTTATCTCCATTTGTAGGACCTTATCCACATGTACTTGCTGTGATTCTTCTATTCTGCCACTCCACATAGTAATGTGATTTCTAGCCATTAATATTGGTAGAGGGGGAAATAACCTAGTTTTGATCCTTCTTGTTGCAATTAAAATGATATGAGGGTGCCTGTTTGTTAAAATTGGCAACTAGGGCCAAACTCCATGCGGGTCATCTTATTTATGGCAACTGATATTTTTATTGGATTCCTCTCTTTGAGAGGTTTAGGATTGATCTAAAGATCATCCGATTCCGACATGTATTTATGGAGATATGAATTTATATGTATTATTTGACAATTTGTCAAGGTCGGTCAGCAACCAAATTACCCCAACTTATCCTCAACGTTGCATTATAAATAGAAGAAGTCTTCAAGTCATTTGACACACATTCATGATCTCTCTCCACTCGTTTGGGTTTAGTGGCTGGAGAGGTCAAGAGGGAGAAGCCCTAGACGTAGTGAAGGAAGGGTTCCAGACGCAGCAAGTCAAGGTGCCCTAGACACAGTTGAAGGGAGAGACACCTAGCTGCAGTTGAAGGAGATCTAGCCATGCCCTAGCCGTAGTCACAAAGAAGGGATAGCCCCTGTCTTGAAGGTGCCCTAGTTTCATAAGTGTAGGCCTTATTCTGCAGCAAAAGAAGGTCTAATGCAGCCCTGTATCCACAATTAAAGGAGGCTCCTATACGCTGTCTAAAGGAAGCCTATATGCAGTGCTAAAGTGCCCTAGCCGCATGTCAAGAAGAGCCCTTAATCCACTGTCAAAGGGGACCCCCAAACGCAGCTAAAGGAGACCCTAAACTGCTATTTAGAAAGCCCTAAATCCGCAGTCAATAAAGGAGGCCTAACTGAGATCTAAAAATCCTAATTCGCAGATCAAAGTAAGTCACTCATCCGTAGAAAAGAAAGGGATGTTAGGGTCTCTAAGCCGCAACCAAAGGAAGCCCCAACACAACAAGAAGAAGCATGGTCAGATTGTTGTAGATGACAACATTGTGATAGAGGTTGTTCCAGGTATGACACTGCTTGCAAGGAGTGAAAGCCACAGTCATAAGGTGAAACTGTGTGTTGAAGAAGTCTGCCCTTAGACTTCGATCAGATCTACGTAGCACTAGCTTCATATGTAGATTGGGTGCTAATACACTGATGCATTGATGATGTTTATATAGCTGTTTTAAGGACATTTACTTCTGTGTTGCTATGTGCTAGGCCACAGGCCATAACACCATAGCAAGGGTTACTTAGGGTTGATTACTTCAGGTGCCCTTATCAGATCAACCATTCATCTCAGTCAAGGGAGTTTAGGGCTGCATATTGTGCCCTAATCAGAATTGCTAGATCCGTGTTGCTATGTGCTAGGCCATAGGCCATAACACCATAGCAAGGGTTACTTAGGGCTGATTACTTCAAGTGCCCTTATCAGATCAACTATTCATCTCAGTCAAGGGAGTTTAGGGCTGCATATTGTGCCCTAATCAGAATTGCTAGAGAAACTAGCAATTGAAGGAATGTTGCATCAGAATATGCTGTCATAATGATGTACTTTCTACTGCTGTAATAAAATCTCAGATTGTATGTTTGTACTATCTCTCTCTTTGCTGAACTATTGAAGAATATAAAAAGAATTGATCAAGGGTTTCCCCACATTAGGTTTTGTCCTTGGTTGGTGCCACATCTTGTGTCCGCTTGTCTTGGCTTGTCTTCTACTGTTTATGTTTATGTTCTATCTGCATTTTACTATCATGCTAATGTGATTGCTAATTTGGATATGGATATTGGGCTAATAAGAAAATTGAAGCAAATTGCTCTTAAGAATAGAACATACCAAAAATTAACATGGTATCAGAGATGAGGTGAAGACAAAGCCCAAGCAAGAGTGAAAGGGCAATCACCGAAAACAGTTGGAAAGGAAAAATGGCTCAATGGGTTCCTCATCCCACTTCCCGGCTAAAGACAAGCTCCGTGAAAAGTCTGACTATCACGGATGGAAGATGTCTCTTGATCTGACATTGGAAGAACAAGAAGTGCTGGACTATGTGAAGGGTAAAATCCCGAGTCTCCATCAAATGCGTCGACTGCTACAAAGAACAAGTACACCAAAGGTGAAGTCAAAGCGAAGAAGATTATTAGAGATTCCATTGACAAGCGTTTGGTGGGCTACATCTCCAATCTAAACACCTCCAAGGAGATCTAAGACAGATTGGTAAGCATGTTCAAGGTTAGTGATGCAAATCAAATTTTGTTCCTCAAAAATAAATTGAAGGATATTAAGAAGGGCAAGGATGAGGATATTCAATCCTACTTAAGGATCACCGAGATCAAGAATGATCTTCTATCGATTGGAGAAATCATATCTGACAGGGAACTTACTATCACAACTCTTGGAGGGATCCCACCTTAGTGGTATATATTTAGAACCACTATTCTCAATAATGATCGAATTCTAGGATTTGAAGAATTGATGTCGAGATGCATTCAAGAAGAAACCAGGATGGTGGAGCAAGAAATGCCTTCTAATAGAGGCAACCCCACTGCTTTCTCCACTCATGCCAAAAGGAGAAATAATGCAGGGTCTAAAGGTCACTTCAATGGAAAGCCCGGATCTAAGGGTGGAAGGAAGGGTAGATGCTTTGCTTGCAATAAGTTTGGCCATTATGCGAGGGAGTGTTCAAATAGAAGGGACAAATCACATGATGATGATCACAATCATTCCAGGGGCAACTTCAATTGAAGGAATGATAGGTACAATGGCAAAGGAAAAAGGAATGCAGGACATCAAGGAAATGGTTGATCCTCCAAGAAAGCCAGGAACTCCAGGTATGAAGAATCAAATGTTGTTTTTGATAAGCAAAAGGGGTATTATCTTATATCGACCCCCTCCACTACCTCTCCTCCGGACTCTTTGGGAAATTGGCTTATTGATAGTGGTGCTTCAAGGCACTTCACCGGATTAAAGGAAGCTCTCTCTAATCCGGAAGAGAAAGAAACAAACTTGAAGATTATTCTTGGAGACGATACCACCTATCCCGTAAAGGGTGTAGGAAATGTTACCATTAAATTGAATCAGGGTAACACGATTCATTTACAAGTTCTTTATGTACCTGATCTCAAGAAGAACCTGGTGTCCATTTCGATAATGGAAGACAAAGGTTACAAGGTGGCATTCATCGATGGAAAGGTACGTGTTTGGAAAAGGAGTTTTAAAGATGCTTTTACACTTGGGTTCAGGGTTGGCACTTTGTATCAAGTTGCAGGAAGTCCATTGGGGACAATGTCGTGTGACCCATCTCTTCAATCTGAACTATGGCACTGGAGGTCTGCCCATTTTCATTGTAAGGCCCTACCCGATGTAAGACAGATGGTGAGAGGGATGCCTGAATTGAAAGAAGAGCATGAAGGTGTCCGGGATGTACCAAAGGAAAACCTTCAAGGGGACCATTCCCCTCTAGTTATAGCAAGACCATAGATATGTAACAACCTGAGGGGTTTGAGGTTTATGACCAGGAATCTCATATATGCAGGTTGAAGAAATCTCTCTATGGTTTGAAGCAAGCACCCCTGGCTTGGTATGAGAGGATCGCTAGCTATCTGATGAATTTGGGATTCACTAGGAGTGAAGCTAATCTGAACCTTTACTTTAAGGTTGAAGATGATAGACCTCTCATACTGATGCTTTATATGGATGACCTCTTTCTGATGAGTACAAACCCTTTCATTTACAAACGTAAGAGGGAGTTGATTTCGAATTTGAGATGAAGAACCTAGGACTAATGCACTACTTCCTAGGGTTGGAGGTTTGGCAAAAGGCAGGAAAATTTTCCTATCTCATGGAAAATATCTTGTGAAGATATTGGAAATATTTGGGATGGTGGACTGCAAGCCTCTGACTACCTTGATGGAGCTTAACTTTAAGAAGTTATGTGGTAGTGCTGCCGGACCTGAATTGGGAAATGCCTCTGAGTTTCGTCAACTCATAGTAGCATTGATGTTCTTAGTGAACTCCCGTTCGGATGTATGTTTTGCAGTTAGCATGTTAAGTCAACATGTGGCTGAACCTCATCACTCACATTGGATTGGCACCCAGAATCTTCTGAGATATCT
Organism: Pinus taeda; assembly: GCA_000404065.3. Classification (NCBI taxonomy): domain Eukaryota; kingdom Viridiplantae; phylum Streptophyta; class Pinopsida; order Pinales; family Pinaceae; genus Pinus; species Pinus taeda. The sequence continues at coordinate 985 of APFE031700781.1, read as the reverse complement.
TCGGGGCACAATCACTCATGGACTGAGATACACTGTCAGAGCTATAAGGCTGGATGGTTATTCTGATACTGATTGGGCAGACAGTATGGTGGATCGCAAAAGCACTTCTGAGTGCTGTTTCTCTTTGAGTTCTGCTTCCATATCTTGGATGAGTAGGAAGTAGAAGTCGGTTGCTTTGAGCACCGCTGAGGCTGGTTACATAGCTGTGAGTATGGCCTCGTGTGAAGCTGTCTGGTTGGGAAAGCTCTTCATTGAGCTGTTTGGACACGTGCTAGACACCACCATGATTCTCTGTGGCAATCATAATGGGATCTGATTATCAGAGAATCCCGTATGTCATGATTGCTCCAAACACATAGACATCAGGTACCACTTTATCCGGGATATGGTATAGTGAGGAGCAATAAGGCTCCATCAGGTTGGAACTGATGAGCATGTCACCGACTCTGACAAAGCCCTCGTGAAAGGTCAAAATCTTGACTTGTCGAGACCGACTAGGAGTCATGGAGAGACCCTCTCTTGAGGGTCTTGTATGATATGGATATTGAGCTCTGAGAGCTTTGGGGGGCATGGGGTACTTCTTGGAGTGATGAGCAACCATAGGGTGAGTGGTTCAACCTTCCCTTAGTGGTGTGCTATGTAGGCAGGATGAGTGGTTCATCCTTCTCTTGCTGAGACACAATCATAGGGTGAGTGGTCCAACCTTCCCCTAGTGATTTGTTGTGTACAGGGTGAGTGGTTGAGCCTTCCCCTGCGATACCCCTGGCGACATGTAAGAAGGATGAGTGGTTCATCCTTCTCCTGCTGAGACATCCTACCCATGTAGTCTGGGACTCATGGGAAGTACCTCTCATTTGGCCAATGAGTAGGGAAATGAGGATAGGGACCATAGTAATACCAATGGATGCATCGTGTACTACCGTACTCCCTATGCTAGGATGACCTATATTGATCTGGGATCAATGGAACTGACTTTGGGTCAGTA
>APFE031700778.1:51688-71004 GCA_000404065.3 Pinus taeda | reverse complement strand
ATAATAATAATAATAATAATAATTATGGTTTAGGAAGTTTAAAATCAATTGGTTTTAGAGCTAAATTGAAATCAATATTTTATTTCTCTTTTACATTATAATTTAGGGAGTTCAAAACAATTTGAATGGAATCATTGTTGTCACTAGGTATAATGGACTTAGTGTGATAGTGGATAAAATGAAGTAATTATTTATGAGAATTTGTTCTTGAATGAGCATTAGGATCCATTATATCATAGAGAAAAGTGCATGCATTAAAACAACTCAATATTTCATTGACATTCATATTGTATGTGACTTATTTTTCTTTAAAAACAATTTCCTTTTTCATGTGACATTCTTTTTTTGTTAAAAATTCTTCTATTTCTAATCCGAATTACAATTGTAATTTCATCTAAAGCTTCCAGTAACTCTTAATTTACCAATCATGCATGGACATCATAAGAAACATTCACAATAGAATATGAAGAACAAATGGGTACCTACTTCATATGCATTAAAAAATGCTTCTACTACTTAACGTGAATTACAAGTGTAATCTTAGTTGGATCTCCAATATATCTTAAACCATATTTTCATTTTATTTTTTAGTACTATTAAATGATATTATGTCCTACCTCATTCTATGGTTAGAATTGTAAAAAAAACATACATTGTGCTATGGAATTAGTACTAACATGTAATATTGATATTTGTTCTAGAGCCCCAAGTAATGACCGCAAATATGATGATACAGTCTATGTTGAGCTTACATCGGATATCAAAGACGATGATGATGAGGATGGAAATGGCATTGGTGATGATGATGTGGATGAGATTATTAGGATGGTTAGGATGATGATCATGGAAATTATCATCAGGATGATGTTGACTATGATTTTCATGGTGCTAGCTAGCCATGAATTGTTTTTTATATTCAGTTGGGATGTCTTAATATGGTAATCATACATTTTAATTTTAGTTGATGTGAAGAATGACAATGATACTATCAATACTATATTATTACCTTATGAATATGTTTAAAATTGTTTACATTTTTTTTATGAAGAATTATTGCGTACGATGAGATTCCTATTTTTTTATGGATGTTGTGAATTTAGCTTAAAATGATGATATTAATGAAACATTTTTATTTGGTAATCATACATTGACTTTTAGTTGATTTGATTAAATATTATGATGATAATATCATTATTATCTTGTTATTTTATGTATATATATTGAAAATTATCAACATTATTTTGATGGAAAATTATTATGGATAACGGTATTACTATCTTTGGATGGATGTTGTGAATTTACCTTAGAATAATGATATCCAGAAAATATTGTGTTCTGAGAATCAAAAATTTGAATCTTAGTTGACTTGATTAAAGATGATGAGGATATTATTAACATTATCTTGTTATTTTATATACGTGTTGAAAATTGTCAATGCTTTTTGATGGAGAATCATTATGTATGATAATATTATTACTTTTTGATGTAATGTTGTGAATTTACCTATGAATAATCATATCCTCAATAGGTTTTGATTTAGTAGTCATATATGTATATTGAAAATTGTTAATGATTTTTTGATGGAGAATTGTTATATATGATGATAATGCTATTTTTTAAATGAATGTTTTCAATTACCCTTAAATTTGTTTACAAACATTAAATTATCAGTTTGAATTGTGATATCTTCTTAAATGATATTCAGAAACTGTAATATATTTCACTATGTAATTGAAATTAGTAAAATTAACCCATAAAGTTGGTCATAAATGGAAACAAAAGTATAACTCTTAATAAGAAATCAAAAGTGGATGTAACCATGGATGGAAATTTGGGAGTATAATTGGATGTTAAACTAGCCGTCAAAACAAGATGCAAACAATGACACAAAAAGGGTATAGAGTAGAATTGAAAAAAGGTGCAACACTAGACACAAAGAAGGGAACAAAATACGGTATACAAAAGGATACCAAATTGGGTGTAAACAAGGATGCAATGAATGGTGTAAAATTAGGATGCAAAATTGGGTGCAAAAAAGGATGTAAGAAAATACACAAAACAAGATGAAAAATGGGACTAAAAAAGGGTGAAAACAAGGATGCCATACTGGATGCCAAAAATGATGCATAAGTAGATGCAAATTTAAACTCAAATTTAGGGTTAAAATGAAATGCAAATGTGGACACAAAATGTGGCAGAAGAAAGGATGCATATGTGGATGCAATACATGGTTCAACATAGGATGGAAATTTGGATGCTAAAAACGATGAAAAATTGGATGCAAGAAATGGTGTTAAAAATGATGCTAAATTGGATGCAATAATGATGCAAACGATGGTGCAAAATAGGATGCAAAAAAGGGAGACAAATCAAATGAAAAAGTGGATGCAAAAAATGGTGCAAAAATGGATACAAAATTTGGTGCTAAATTAGATTCATCATATGGTGAAAAATTGGATGCAAAGAATGGTGAAAAAAAGCACAAAAAATAGCAAAAAAATATATGTAAAAATAGGTACAAAATTAGAAGAAAAAATTGGCATAAGACTAGATGCAAAAATTGCAGAAACTGGATGGGAAAAAAGGCACTAAATCGGATGCAAAATATGGTGTCAAACACGATGCAAATTACGACACAAAACTAGAAGACAAGAATGGCACAAAACAAGAAGCAAAAAATGATGCAAAAATGGCACAAAACTAGAAGCAAAACTTGTTGTAAAGCCAAATGCAAATCTTGGTGCAAAATATGATGCAAAAAAGAATGCAAAATTTGTCATAAAAAAAGATGCAAAATTTCGCGTAAAAAAGGACGCTTTAAAAATTGTACAATAGATCCAAATTTAGCGCCTAGTTGTTCATCCCAATTGAGGAAAAAATGCACTAAAATTTGGTGCTAAATCTGGCGCAAATTGCCTATTTTGTTGTAGTGGATCTCTTTTCACTTATTCCTCATTATTTTCTTTGATTACCATCTCTCAAGCTACTCTGGTAGCCTCCTTTGCTATTTGGGTTGCTTCCTATTCTTAGCTTAGTTTATCTTCTCGTTCCCTCTAGGTGACATCCTCTTGAGTTTCTTGTTACTAAGCCAATGTTTTTGTGTGCTCATGAATGTTTACAACTTTCGTATTAGAAGGAGTGTAACCGATCCTTGAAAGAATTGCTACAAATTTTAATGCATTACTTTTCCACTCTTCCTCTACCTAGGTATTTAACTAATATTTTCGCTTGAATTTGTAATACCAATGATGGTCCTTCATTGTGTATCCAAAGTCACATTTTTTAAATGTCATATGCCTAAAATTGGTAAGTGTTACAACATCAACATCTTCCTTAGCTCTCTAGATATCCTTTATATCATAAGTTCCCAAGTAGAGAGGAATGTGAGGCCAGGGATGCTTCTTTCACCATGATAGTTATCCACCTACACTTGTGTATACTTTGTAGGTTATTTCCTACAGATATTACCTGGTCAAATATGAAGTTCAAAAATATGTGGCGATCAAGTTTCGTTGCTCCATCAACTTTTATACAATTAACCTCCTAATCCACAAATGAGTTACACACCAAGGGTACTAATTATTTAGATCTCTCTGACATGCAAGGGGTAGTTTCATCAAACAACACCTTATCTAAAGGCATCAGGAAATCATGGCATATCTATCCATATGTTGATACATAGTGGCCCTCCTAGATGAGTTTACAATAAAAGTGAATTAGTTATTTATGAATGGTCCACTTCCATTTCATGAGAGAAAAATCCATCTTGATACATATCATCTCTATAAGATATGAAACCATGAAGAACTAAGGTTGTTGGCCTTGTTTAATATATATTTGAGCCTACACAATATTATCCTTGAGAGGACCTGCTAAGATGTCTACCCATATAAATATCTCCCCCTCGATTGCAATAGTGTACATGAGTGGGACCCAAACCTTGGGGAGGATTTTTGTATTTGGTCTACGATATGGCCTACATAGAATAAAAACTACTAGGTGAAAGGAATTCTTAAGAAAATTTATATGATACCCCTTTCTCACCATCATTCTAGATGTCCCTTTGTTAGTCCACAATTTCTTAAGGAGCTCCTTCAATAGAATCTTGAAGTGGGTTAGTAGGCCTTTCTCCAAGCATAGTCACACCCTTGGAAACTAGTAATAAATCTCGATGTTTGAATCATGGAAGGAATTAATGGGTTTTCCATGGTTATCTCAGATCATGACTTCATCAAGTTCGGCATGTTGAATCAACCTCTCCATCCCTTCTATATATGGAAATAAAACCAGGTTTTCACCCACCTTAGATGGTCAAGACCTCTTGGTAACTTTGTATACCTTAAACTATGGATCATCTAGATGAGGAATCGATATTTGAAACAAGTTGTAGACCTATGACCATGTATTAGGTATACATGTTAATACAATAAGCAATATCCTAGAAGTCACAAACAAAAGAGTTATTGGGTTCCTCATCACCAGAGGATTCAACCATTTTTATATTTCTAGCCCGTATCCTAGAAGAAAACCTGGTTCTCCTACAAAACCCGAAAAACAAAAAAAACACCCATTATAAATATTATCTTAGAAATAAAATCCAAGTGACTAAGGTTTCTGGGTTTCATAATTAGTTGATTTTTAGCAAGAAATCACTTTTAATCGTGACGAAAAAGTAGACTGTTAGGGTCACTATCTTTACCATGATGTTTGATCTCTTCCCTTGTGGAAGATATCACTTAGAGTGTAGGGTGCTACCTACAGTTTTTGGCAAAAATATATTTACTCATGTATCCAAACTAGAGAATAAAAAACTAGTTAAAAATTATAGCTAATAAATGGGTTGGAAACATGAAAATGGCACCACAAAAAGAAACTCTAGGTGATTTATAGAAAATATCTAAGTATCATGGGGAAAATATATAGTTGAGGATTCGATGGCTATGGAAACAATTTTCTGGGTTTTTGGCAATATATAAAGTGTTATTTTATCCAAAAAGAAGTTGTTAGAGAACTAGAACACAACCATGAGTTGACTTGGGCAAAGAATGAGAGAAAATACCAAGAAGGGGTAACCAGTGAAATAGATCTTAAATCACCTTTAAACTATTTCCTATCAAGGAAAATGGTTTTTTCTTGCAGGTATGAGCTGCATCAAATGGCACATGAGGACACTAGGAAAAACAACACATAAAAACATGCAAGAGAACCAAAAACATTTAAAAGTTATTCACTAGGTAAAAATTAAGCATAAGATAATATTTCATCCAGTGAAAATTAATTGATGGTTAAATAATTATGGTTAAAGATTGTAAACAAGCCGAAAGAAGAGAATAAACATTAAAAAACACTTACTTGGCACTAAGCTAGCTATAACTAAATCTGACTTGGAAAACTAGGGTGAGCAACTCCTTTAGCCCAAGTGATTTGACATCTAGAGAATAGATCCAAGATGGTGTTTAAGGAAGATAGTGATCTATTAGATTCTTTTAAATTATTTTACTAGGTTTTGCATGTATTAAGTTGAGTAATTCCCTTGTTACACTTAACCTTTATTCTTTTTGTTTGTTGCTAACTCAAAGTAATGAAGTATCAAAAATAACTTTAAATGCAAGATAAAGATTTTTAAATTTTAAATTTCTTAGATTTAAATCTTATTCATGCATTATAGTGTTGGCTTGGGTATTAATTTGATGTTATAACACTCCTTTAGTGCTTAGCAGGACACTATGCTAAGAAATGAATCTCAAAAAACGGTTATAGAGATGCAATTTAAAGAGGTAGCACTACATTGAGGGTCTCTAGGATTTTAATGCATGCGTTGACAAGAAGCTCGATCATGCACTATGGAGATATGTGTTATGCAGACAAATCTCATCTTGTGGACAACACATGATCTCCCTATAATCAATGAATGAATCTAGTAACAAGCAAATAAACCATAAAATCTTTCGTTGTGTTCATATTTATTGAATCATAAATATAAGTAATTGAGTAAAAAATCCAGACCTTTGAATTGAAATTCCCGTTGAGGATCCTAACTAAGGTTTCATGCAACCTTTCAATAATTAGAATCTAGACCTGCAAACACACTAAAAAACAAAGGAGCAAAGGCATATGATATATAAATGATTCAATACAACCTATACTAGTGATCAAGGAGACTAGTACCTAATAACATAACCAATGGACAATGAAAGTAAGCATACAATATATCAGAGCCAATGGACAATGTAGTGAGAAATAAATAATCTTTTGTATTGTAATTGAATGAAAAGGAGAGATACAACCTAGCCTTGATGTTGAAAAATGTCCTTCTATAGTCTCCAATCCTCCCTTAAATGACAAGTTTCCAGCGTCAAATTGACAACATAAGTTTACATCAAATTCAACCACTTCCCCTCTGGTCTATAGTGAATTTATAAGACAAGAGGAGAGTCTTAGAGATTCTCTTTCTAAGGATCAAACCCACAAATATGGGGATTATGGTTCCATAATGAGAGGGAATAAATTCATGAACCATGGGATGCGGCTAAAATAGGTAGGGGTTTGGGTCCTTCTTGTTGGTATAATATTCCTGAACAAAGCTTCTAGAAATTGATTTTTATTTTTACCTACATTAAAAGGTTTTCACACTTTTTAATGGAAAATGTAGTGACAAATTCCACAGGCCACAATCATTAAAATTTTGTTTGCATAGATAGATTCGAGGAAAAGTGCGACAATGCTTGAAAATATTTTTTTTAGAAATGTAATCTAGGATTCTTGTTGTTTTCAGAATGGTTTTTCTTCCAAGATTGTAGGGGATTTCTTGCAATAGTTCCTTGAAAAGTGAGAGATCTGGATTTGCAGTCATTTGCATATTGGTGAAAATGATGTGTAACAATATGGAGAGAGAAAATCAACTCAAAATTCCAAAAGGAGTTGTAAACAAGGGCTTCACTCATTGAACCTCTGACACATCATGTGCATTCATGGAATACTAAAGAGTACCCTTGATTTGAATACATATTGGAAGATATCTCTAAAGATAACATTATTTAACCCCCTACCAATACAAACCCAATACACCTTCCTAGTTTAAAAAACCCTACTTTCACTCCATATTGTAGGTATACATTTTTTCATTAACATTTATTATACCCCTTTATATTTTTTCATTGACTTTGTGCTCCATATTTTATACCTAACAATATAAAAATCCTTTACCCCATATTTTATGCTCAATATATTATGTCATTTTTCCTCAATGTATATCATGTGGTACGATATTTCTCCCCCACTGAAGCCCCCATGGAGTTGTAACATTGCAGAAAATCTCATTACGGCATTATGGAGACATGGAAAAGCCAAAAACTAAAGGAAGACACAAAACAAGGGAAATACTAAGTTTGTAGCACTGACTTGATGTTGAAGAGGGTACTATAATGCAGAATTGAGGTCTAGGAGGGGACTACATTGAGTGGGAAGGCCAAAAACCTAAGCCTTGGGCTAAAGTTTGAGGGCGTAGCATTGAGATAAAAGTCGAGAGGGAATTATATCACCAATTAAAGGCTCAAGGAAGCACTACCTAGGGGCAAAAAAACTCTGATTTGAAAGAAAACTAAGCAAAAACGTTTTTCAAAGGGTTTCCTCAATAAACTAAAAACTAAAAGGTTGTTACGTGCATCTTTGACTCTAAGCCAAGAAAGTTGTATTAGGCTCACAAGTCTTGCTCCAATATCTCAAGTTAAGAGGGCTAACTAGATCCCAAAGACACTACATAGACTAACCATGGTTAAAAATCCATGTACTAGTGGGAGACTTATTCCAAGCTAAATGTGGGGAAAAGCATCCTAGTGGGTGTTCATTTGGTTTATTATGGCTAAGGAAATTGGCAAAGGCACTCACAAAGGCACTAGAAAAGGCGAACGCCATTTATTTGGCATTTATTTATGAAAATAAAGGAAATTAGGAGAAAAGGAAGGTGAAAGGTCATAGGTTACATGTGAGGAGGAAAATGAAGAAATTAGAGGCCTTAATGATAAAAATGCTTATGAGGATCAGTTCACAGCTTTTTCCATATCAGTTTTGGAACTCTCTCTCTATTCTCTCTCTCTCTCTCTCTCTCATACTCTTGCACACTTAAATAATTCTTGGAGCACTCTAGCATTGGAGATTGGAAAACAGAGGAAGGGAAAGAAATCAAAATAAAGCAAGGATCAAGTGAGGAAGAGATTGGATCAAGAAAGTTCAACAAGAATACTTGCAGGTAATAGGTTGCATGTGTGATTTCTTGGTTGCTCTATGGATGCATGGTACACACATGTATGTATTTGGTTCTCTTGTTGTCATTAACATGGGTTCTTCCAAGTGTAACAGTGGTTTCATCCTTGCCTTGTCGTTTTCGAATAGCATGGTGTGATGGTGTTTTATCACATGGTCAAACTGGATTGTTGGATGGTTTCAAAACTAAGTGGGGTGGTCTCAGGAAAAATTCACAAAGGCATAGGAATCCCTTAACTGATAATGGCAAGATACATGGTAAAGCCTAAGGGTGGATACAGGAAAATTTCTCATGGTTTGTGTGGAGAGATCTAGAGGCATCCATACTTGTTTAGGGCCTAGTGATACCTTGACCAATATATTATAAGATTGTGGTAAATCTTGGTAGTGTATGTTTATTGTTTGGCCTAGGAAACCCTTGGCTAGTAATGACAAGATTGTGGCAAAGTCGGGTTGTATAGATGAGGGTTTCAGGCATAGGAATCCCTTAACCGATAATGGCAGGACACACAGTAAATCTTGACGAATCCCTGGCTATTTTTTTTTTATTCCAACATTCATGCTTGGAATATGGCATGGGGGTGATTGGTTGAAAGAAATATTTGGTTCAACCCAATCTATGGTCAATTGGTATGTGGAAGTCCCTGGCATGGTTTCCTTTTACATAAAAAAATTCTACTAAACATGATTAAACTGTTATTTTTTATTTTTTTTATAAAAAATGGTGATATTCTATATTAATCATATTGTTTAAAACATGTGAAGATTTCTTTTGTTTGAAAATGCTTTATTAAGTAGGAGAAAATGGGAGAAGAAGTGATATTCCAAGATGAGTTTTTCATCTATAAAGCATTTACGTTTATATTTATTGATGATTTTTTATTAAGTGGAAGAATATGGAAGCACTGATCTTCCAACACGATTTTTTCACCAAAAAAACATTGACGTCTATGTTTATTGATGATTATTTTAGTTGTAATCATAAATTTTGTAAAGAAAATTAGGTTTTTTATTTTTCCTGAGCATTTCATCTTTTAATTTTTTATATCATTAAAAATAGTTGTGGCAAGAGACTTATTATTCATTTTTCTTTCCCATTTTCAAAAGACGGAATTATTTTTGTGTATATTTATTTTGTTGAGAAGTTTTAGTTCATAACCTTGAAGAAGGGAAAAACCATATGAATTATGTTCCATCATATATTTGTAGCTTAGAGTTAAGATGTTTTCAAATAATAGAGTCCTCTTTTGATTTTTAAAGGAGGGCAGAGGCATGTTTATGGCCGCTTTTGTAAAATGTATATTGTTTTAAAAAATATTTTATACGTGAATGAAAAATTTATACTAGGTGGTTCAAATTAGATGGCGGAATTTCGTGTGTGGCATAGTTTTTATACAAAAATGTTTATTTAAATTTAAAATAGAGTTTATAAAAAGATGTGTAAAAAGAATTTAGATTAGCATATAAAAGAAATAAAAGAAATAAAACAATATATTAAAACCAAATTATAGTCTAAAAATATTTTTGGGCTGGATATTTTGAGAGAACTAGTTAATATAACTATTTCTCAATAATGGAAGTGATTCATAGTAAAGTTACATAGAAGTATTGGATCATTGCAACTGCACATGTAAAATAATTAACTTTTTACAAAAAAAATTACAATTTACTATATGATATCAGCAAAAAAAAATTAAAAGATGTTTTTATACTAATTCCATCCTTCAAACTCTACCATAGAAAAGCCTCCATCTGAGCATAACAAGTCCTCTTGAAGGTTAGGCATAGGTGATGGTCATATAAATTATGATCATGATTCCTAAATTGTCCAAATCACCTCACCTAACTAAACTCAACATTGTGGTAAGAAGGACCAACATTTGGCCTTCCATGCATACATTCCACATTGCTTAAAATTTCCTCTATGTTGGTTGTAGCGATGAATAAGCTATGCTAAAGTAAATTACGGGCCATGGTGGAAACCAAACCAATCACACCCGACATATGTTAATCTTGCACAAGATGGTCACCTACCCCTCAAAATTCACCAATTTTAAAATAGTTGATATGGAAAACTAAAAACATTTTTGACCCACAATCCTCTGAGAATATAGTGACGAACCTCCTTGTGATTGTATGTAGGTTTGTCAAAAACTATCAATCTTTTGTACATCCAATGAGCTATAAATAATTGATATTTGTACCAATTAATCCCAAACACATCCTTCTCTAGGATGTTTTCCAATTCTACGATAAATAAACAAGGTCATAATATTTTACCCCAATCTTATCTAATCACATCCTAATATATTCATACTTCATGGCCTTCTATTCAAAAATATTATTGAGTCTTTTAAAAAAGAAAAATATGTTCCTTAGCCTTTCAATGTCATTGTCAACATTGGTGTTTACATATCCAACGAAAAGTCACGGATTGGAATTGAGAGTTCCTAGGTGACACTAGATGATGTTTTGGTTATGTGCATGTTTTACCTCAATATAATTTATAGACTGCAATTGAATAAGAAAAAATAACTTTTTTATTTCGCTTTTCAACTTGTAAAGTTTAAAAATTGTAAACATAATAGTTGGATAAATAAACCTAGCTTGAATTAAAAGAAATGATGGAGAAAATGACTTTAGCATTGTTGGAAGCAATGATGAAGAAAACAAATTTAACATTGTAGGAAACAATGAATAACGATAATGCAAACCTCTGTCATTCTATCCATTATTTCATTGCTCCAAATCACATATTCTTCTCCTCAACAATGCACAAGAAGGTTTTGACACAAGAAACATGGGTGATAACTGAATATCAACATAGTCCCTTCCCATTTATGTGGGGTACACATTTTGTTATTATTAGGGAACTCTCTATTTCCATAATCATTTCCACAAAATGTCACCTCTTTTGGTATCTATTGATATGATGACACAATTAAGGTAGTGCAAGGTCCACCTTTTTTCGTTATTCAAGAACACTCAATTTCCACAATCATTTTTGCAATGTGTTGGTATTCTTGCTTCCATACACTTCATCAAAATATCAAGATTTGGTTACATTGTGTGGACTACGGAGGGGTGGAGAAATAAAGCTTCCTTTGAACCTATGCATTCCACACATTGTATCAATGAAAAGTTGTTGTTTGTCTAAATAACTATCTTGTGTGGCTGGTGCTCAAGAAATTATCTAATTTCAAATATTTTTAATCCCCTTTCCAATGTTCTTGCTCCTAAAGATTCAACTCGTTGGTGTGGGGATTTATTTAAATTGAAAATGTTAGTATTAAATCTCTCACTTCATTCCATTTACACAATGCAAAGTGTAGAGGAAGCTTCTTTCGCACAATGAAAGATTTTACTGTAAGCTCCATAGAATGAAAGATCCTCACAAGGCATTGAGTTATGATGCGACATGAATTAGAAAGGATTTAGAAATTAGACTAATAAATGAAATTACAATTTACAACTAACAATAAGTTATTATTACTGATATTTACTCTCACATTATTATTGGAGATGTTATGGTGGAGTCGCATTATGACTTTTCCCAAAAACTTGCAATTAAATAGTCAGTCAAGATCAAACTTCAACCTAAGTAAAACTACTCTAGAAACACCAAAACCACTAAATAAATGATATTTAACTAAATCTTAACCCAATAGATCATCAAAGCCATAAGGCTTTGGCTTCATTCAGTTTGAGAACGAAATCGCCTTCGATGTGCATGGCCATGACCTGGTCCAGGCTACTAATGAGATTCCCTCCATTGAACATAATAAACATCAATGATTTCTATACTCCTCCCACTAATGCACCAAGTATCTTCTCCATGTCCACTCCTCCTCCTTCCTCATTCAATTCACAAACTGAAAGATGCATGCCCAAGCTGCATAGGGCTTGTTCTCCATCTCAATTCCTCCTTCCTCATCATCCAATTCACAAACTGCAAGATGCATGCCTAGGCTGCATAGGTTTCGTTTCATGAGATGGAACATGTAGCAAGAATTCATGTTGAATATCAACATGACGTTCTCTACAGTAAGCCTATGAATCTTTCCCATGAGAGACATGTCAACGATTTTCAATAGAAGGTTATGTCCCATGACCTCCAACTACTACTTATTTGTAGGTTGACGCTTGCATGTTATGCCATCACCTACTATGATGTCAGAATAAGAAAAACTATTGTATCATAAGACCTGCATACTTTCTTCATCTTCACAATAAGAAGATAGTTCTTGTTTTTTATCTTCACTGCAAGATACTTGTTGACCAAAACAACAAGATATAACAAAAGTATATTGGATATTAATCTAGATTTACCTTGTTGTGTTTGTTTTTTAGTTTCTTCCTTGTATAGTAAGGTTACAAGTAATATAATAGTGTTTGTAACAACCACGGTGAAAAGTTCATATCATAAATTAAATAAGGGAAAAATAAGACCATGATTAAGGGACACTTATTCCAAGATGAATGTAGGGAAAATATATTCTAGTGAGCATCACTGGATGTGTGTTTTGGCTAAGGAAATTTGGCAAGGCTAAGGCAAAGGCATTAAAAGGGAAAAGAGCATTTTTGGCACATTTATTTATGAAAATAAAGGAAATTAGGAGAAAAGTAAGGTGAAAGGTCATAGGTTGCATGTGAGGAGGAAAATGAAGGAATTCAATGGAAATGAAGAAAATAGAGGCCTCATTCATAAAGAGGCTTCTGAGGATCAGTTGGTAACCTTTTGGTAGTTTAGCTTTGGAGCTTTGTCATTATTTTCTCTCTCTCTCTCTCTCTCTCTCTCTCTCTCTCTCTCTCTCTCTCTCACTCACTCACTCACTCTTGGTCAATTTGATTTTCTTGGAGCACTCTATCTTGAAGAAAATGAAAGGAAAAATAAGAAAAGGAAAGGAAAAGAAAGCAAGGGTCAAGGAAAGGAAAGCAGGATCAAGCAGCTTCAACAGGAATACTTGTAGGTAAGGTTTTGCAAATGTGATTCCCTAGCTGGTATGGAAATGCATGGCTTTGCATGTTGATGTATGGTTCTATTGTTGTTAGTGTCATGGTTTTATCGGGTTATGAAAGTGAATTTCAACCTAGCCTTGCCTTTTTCCGGATGCCATGGTGTTGGGATGTTTATTTTCAGTTTTTGAGCCTTGGTTTTCCTAATTTATTTTGGAATCCAGGGCGGAGGTGGTCTCAAGTTCCATTCCAAAAGGTCTAGGAATCCCTTGACCGATTTTGGTAGGATACATAGTAAAGCATGAGGGAGAAGTCTCGGTTGAGGACCTAGTGATCCGAGTTTGGATTGCAGTAAAGCTTGAGAGACTAGCCTTAGTTTAGGAGCTAGTAATCTAGTTTGGATTGTGGTAAATCCTGAGAGATAAGGAGATGGAAAATTCCTCAAGGATAGTGATGGATTCTGGATGGCGTTCCCAGTTTAGTTTGGTTGTGATCGGAGCAACAGTTTTGGTGTGATCATGGTTTGGTGAGAGTGGAGGTGGTTTAACCTCTAGATTCCCTTGTTCGTTATTGGATTGGTTTTCTTATGAGATACCACATTCATGCTTGTAATATGGAACGGGGGTCACTAGCTAAACGAGATATTTGGTTCAACCATGTTTATGGTCGAGTGGTAAGTGTAAGTCCCAAACCTAGTTGGATGTGCCTATGATTAATAAAAGATAAGTTCTCTTACTTTTTCAATTGTGTATATGTGGATTTAATGGTTGTCATATCTCTGATATTTATATGGTTTTATGTTGGTTATAAGCATGGTTGAATGATTGGTTTATGTGAGGGTTATTTCATGTATTTACTTGTAACTATTAAATGGATGCATGTAAGACCTCATTGATGATATAATAGTTCATTGGAGAATGAAGTGATCCTTTTGGTTATGTTTCATAAGTTATTTCAGTCATTTATGCCCTGTCTTGTATCCCAGACTTGTAAGTTTCATTGATGCCAAGTGTTTGACAGAATTTTAGTCCCGGTTGGGGATGCTCAAGCCTAGTCCTGAGGTTGAATTTTCATTTATCATCATTGTTATAACGACTTTAATGGACTCTGAAGGTTCCTTCAACTTCTAGGTAGAGGTCTTGATTATGGGCTAGAAAAGTGGCTCAAATCTTGGGAGTTCTAGAAAATCAGAGCATTACCTAGGGACTAACATTTTTGGCTAAGGGCTAGAGAGAATTATAACTCGCCTGGGTTATGGCTAGGGAGCATTACTTTGGTCTAAGTTGAAAAAAATTCCATAGCACCCAGGGGCAAACTATCTGAAGTGCTTGTTTCGTTCTTGTGGGTCTTGAGGATGATGTTGGATGATTTTTATTATGTTTCCATCGGTTCCACTTCTTTAACATCACATAGGAGGTCGAATCGTATCATAGTAGCCTCTCGTATTATGTTTACCCCAGTTGGTATGGTTACATTGGGTAGACTTGGGAGGGTGTGTTGCAAATTGGTATCAGAGCATGGGTCGTCTGTCGGACTAGATGGGCAGTGTGTGTTGGTCATGCATGCATGTCAATTGCATGTGTCTCTCTTACGTTTGTGTTACATGTGCTTGCAGCATTGCATCATCTTGATCATGATGGTAGTAAGGTGTCATGGGGAATTCGATGATTGATTTTGTGGAATGTATCGTCAAAAGTACAAAACTAGTTAGTTGATTATGTGTCACCTGATTTTATGCAACTTGACTACATTCTTGTATGTTAGGTTACAATTTTGAATATCTTGATTACATGTATCAGTATTGTAGGTTGATTACAAGAATTGATCGCTTATGCTTGACTACAAGTCTTTATGTGTATGTGCATTTGATTAGGAATTTCTTATCCATATTGACAGTTTCATGTGGCAATGTGTACCATGGCGTAATGGTTGTTGTCATACATGAGATCATAACATGCATTGTTGATAAGGCCTTTCATTGATGACTGGACCTAACTAAAATGATGGTTATGCATTGATACATTTATTTTTGTATGCCTATATGATGTTATGTTTATGTTATACATGTATACATTGATTTGGTGATCTTGCAGACAAGGTATCCTCCCCGAGCTATGCTAAGGTACGTTGATTTACTGTGATTTGGTTTATTTGATATACTATGCATGGCAGGAAGAAACATCAATGACTAGCAAGATGATTAATTACAAAGATTCTCCCTATGAATCCGAAGAGCAATACAATGTTGGCCTTCTAATTTGGCAATTACGTTGAGAAGCTTGAAGGATGCAATAAGGAGTTGCAAAGTAGACAATGAAACAATCATGGAGGTACAAGAGAAACAAGAAAAGGTGAATGCATTACTACTTCAAAGTTTGTCATATTTGCAGCAACAGGGACCACTTCAGATCAGCCATGGATAAGAGGACAAGACTAATGGGGTATATGGTAGTATATCTCCTTGTAAATATAGTTCTTATGGTGGTCATAGGCTAGATAGATCAGGCACAATAGGAGATGACAGGTTATTGGACGCTCGAATAGGAGAGGTATTGGACACATGTATTAATAATTCTAGTTCTCATTCTAATAGACAACATGATCGCCAGTGTTATCATCCTTACAAGAGGAATGATATGGGATACTTTCCAGATGAGTTGAAGAAAGTGAAGCCACCAACCTTTGATGGAGAAATGAAGTGATCATAGGCTACATAAGCATGGTTGCTTGGTTTGAGTAAATTTTTCCGATTGCATGATTACTCAAAAAACATGAAAGCAAGGATAGCCACTTTCAGTCTCAAAGGTAAAGCGGATATTTGGTGGGAATATGTGAAGAATGTTAAAGGTTTTGATGAATATGATTTAACCGGAAATGTGTTTGAAAGAAGAAGTACTTATCGGAAATATAATTTGCTGATAGAGCTAAGGAGTTTTATGAGTTGCTGATGGGTTCTATGACAGATGAGGAGTATACTAGAAAGTATTTAGAGCTATTGAGATATGTGCCTTACCTCAAGGTGGAGAAGGCCAAGGTCTAGAGATTCATCAGTGAACTGCCAATTACATACAGAGACTCGATTAAGTTCGATGACCCTAGATCCTTGGAGGAGGCCATCCGAAAGTTGAGGCATTGTTATGAGCAGTCGAAACGTAGAGTTGAACAAAAGTGCGACTTGACAGGAAATGAGAAAGCTAAAGGAAAATGGCCAACAAAGTGAGGAATACATCAAGATGCAAGTGATAAAGAAAATGTAGTTCCTTACAAGAGATTCAATATAGTTGAGAAGGGACATGCAGAGCAACATAATAGAGGTTGTGGTAGGGAACCATTGCAATGTTGGATATGTGTTAAGCATCATCGTAAGAGGGATTGTCCGAAGTATCAGAGTGGTGGTAGACACTAGATCTATAGTCCTCAGAAGGCACATATAGTTAGTGATGCTAGTCATAGGATTTCTCGAATCTATGCAGCCATGGAAAATAATTAGGTGGATCATCCAGCATCGATCATTGATATGTATGGTAATCTTTCTGATCAAGTTGTTTCTATTTTGATTGATCCTGGATCTAATTATAGTTATATTAACCTTGACCTGGTGGATAAGTTTGGTTTGAGAAAAGAAGTGCATGCAGAATCTTGGTTGGTATAGCTAGCTACAGGTACAAATAAGCTAGTTAAATATTGGTTAAGAGCCTATGCATTTGAGTTAAATGGTATGCCTACAACAACACATTTGAATGTACTTCGATTGGGATCATGTAGTATGCTTTTGGATATTGATTGGCTATACCTTCACAAGACCAAAGTGGATTCCTTCGATAAGGCTGTTGAGTGTGTGAATGATAGTGGGAAAAAGAGCACTTTGGAGGGAAAGAAGAAGCCTAAATTAGTGAGGATGGTTACCACTATGCAAGCTAAGCGTAGTTGCAAAAAAGGTTGTGTGATGATTGTAGTACACATTTCTAATCACAAGGGTAAGGATGTTAAGGATGTTGATGTGTTAAGTAGGTACCCAGTTTTACAAGAGTTTTATGATGTATTCCCTAAGGAGATTATAGAGTTTCCACCTTAGAGGGAGGTAGACTTTTCTATTGAGTTAGTGTTAGGGGCCACTCTAGCATCGAAAGAACCTTATAGGATGAGCACACATGAGTTGGTAGAGTTGAAGTTGTAGTTAAAGGGAATGTTGGACAAAGGATACATCAGACCTAGTGTAGCACCTTGGGACACACCAGTGTTGTTCATAAAGAAGAATGATGGTACTCTCAGATTGTGAATTGATTACAGGCAACTGAACAAGGTAACGATAAAGAATAAGTACCCTTTGCCGAGGATTGATGATTTGTTTGATTAGTTGAAGGGAGAAGCAGTGTTCTCTAAGATCTACTTGAGGTTTCGATACCGTTAGGTACGCACCAAGGAAGAGTATATCTTCACGACTTCATTGAAGACCAGGTATGTGCATTATGAGTTTGTTGTTGCTCCATTTGGTTTGACTAATGCTCCATCTACATTAATGTGTTTGATGAATAGTGTGTTGCATCCTTATCTGGACAAGTTTGTTCATTCAATGATGACATATTGGTATATTCTAAGTATGAGGAAGAGCATGTCGAGCATTTAGCAACATGTTGAGATTGCTGAGAGAGCATCATTTGTATGCTAAGCTCGACAGGTGTAGTTTCTTTCAGAGTGAGGTACATTACTTAGGACATGTTATCTCCAAGGAAGGCAGTGTAGTATATCCATAAAAGATAAGGGCTATCATGGAGTGGGCAGCTCCTAAGAATGTGGATGAGGTGAGATATTTTATGGCATTGGCAAGTTACTATAGGAGGTTCATGAGGAACTTCTCACGCATTTCATATCCTATCACATAATTGCAGTAAAAAGGTAAGAAGTCAAATGGATATAAGAATGCGAGTCTAGTTTGAGCAACTTAAGAAGTTGTTGACACATGCACCAGTGCTAAATATTGCAGATCCAGATAAGGAGTTTTTAGTGTGTATAGATGCTTGCAAGCGAGGACTTTGTGTAGTTTTCATGAAAGAAGGATATGTAGTGTGTTGTGAGTCACGAAAACTGAATGAGCATGAGAAAAAATACCCAACACATGATCTTGAGCTAGAAACGATTATACATTCATTGAAGATGTGGAGACATTGTCTTCTAGGTATGAGGTTCACATTGATGAGTTTGACTTCAAGATCAAATACATCAAAGGGAAAGAGAACTAGGTAGCAGATGCTCTTCGCATGAAGGTATAGGTAAATCATGTAGTAGTTATGCGCTCTTTTGGGATAGAGATACATGATAGAATCTTGTAGGCAGGACAGTGGGATGAGAACTACATGGAGATAATGCACATGTTACAACATAGTATAGGTACAGTTGCAAGTACAAGTACAGGTGATCAGGATGCAGACTACCATTCCATGACAAATGGCTTGGTGAGATTTAGAGATAGGATATATTTGATGAATTGTCGTGAGATCAAGAATATTATTTTGAGGGAGTTTCACATCTATAGGTTTTAACCCGAGACATAAATTACCTGCATACAAATTCTAAAACACAGAAAATAAACAATCTGAGAGCATAACACATAAAACACATAGACATAAAGATTTTCCCCTGGATCCCAAAACCGAGACTACCAGGTTGATTTTTCATTATGTTCATGTCAATGTTACAATACATATTTATACATGCTGAAGCATCCAGTACCATGGACCGAAAATCATCGCGTCCAAAACCATGGACCGAAAATCATCGCGTCCAAAACCATAGACCTAAAACCATCGCTTCCAAAACCATGTGCTAAAATCATCAACAAAACCATAGGTAGGTACGCCCAACCTAATATAGGGTCCAAAAAAATAAAATTCCCAGGGCGCTAGCCTAGAACCCGTAGAGGGGGACTACCTGGCCCCCATGTGACCCCCCCACTGTGTAATTGGCGCAACGAAGGGGGGGATCCCCCCCCCAACCCCACCCTCTAACCCCCCAGTTCACTACACGGGCTAGTCATGGAAAGAATAACACAACCCAACATTCTCCCACTTGTTGTTTTCTTTCCACGCGGGGCCAGAAGA
>APFE031700778.1:39307-50692 GCA_000404065.3 Pinus taeda | reverse complement strand
TCTCTGTAACCAAAATGCTTCCTTGCTTGCATGAGTGGCTGTCATGTATTATGCCTCTGTAGTTGAGTGCCACTACAGATTGTTTCTTACTCATCCAACTGACTACACCTCCAAATAGGTTAAACACATACCGACTTGTAGATCTTCTATGATCCAGATCTCTAGCCCAGTCTGCACCAACAATGCCACGGATATCCAAAACTCTATCCAATCATGGTCTTCCTTGGTAGCACAAACCATAATCACTAGTGCCACGCAAATACCTGAAAACCCGCTTCACTGTTGTCCAAAGCTCCTTCCCTAGTTTTGACATAAATCTGCTCAATACTCCCACTACATGTGCAATGTCTACTCTAGTATAGACCATCACATACATCAAGCTAACGACTGCACTTGCATATGGAACACGAGACATATCCTCTTCCTCTTCTTGTGTCTGGGACACTGTTCAGCAGATAACTTTACACCTATAGGAATAGGAACCTTCACCGGTTTACTATCATGCATATTAAACCTCTGCAATATTGTCTTGACATACTTCCTTTGGTTTAACTAGAGCTTCCTCTTTGCCTAATCTCTTTTAATTTCCATGCCCAAAATATAGTTTGCGACACCAAGATCTTTCATGTCGAATTTGGAGGACAATTGGGTCTTCAAATCCTGGATAATTTCTTTGTCATTTCCAACCAACAACATATTATCCACATACAGGACGAGATAAATAACATAGTCACGAATTAATTTAAAATACACACAGTGATCTGCTTTTCTTCTGATGAATCCAAGTCCCCGTATAAATGTATCAAATTTCTGATACCACATCCTTGGTGACTGTTTTAACCGATACAAAGACTTATTTAATTTGCATACAAGTTCTTTCTTACCCTTCACCACAAAGCCTTCAGGTTGCTTCATGTAGATCTCCTCTTCCAGATCCCTGTGAAAAAATGTTGTCTTTACATCCATCTGTTCTACCTAAAAATCAAAAGCAGTAACAGCAACATATAAAAGTAATATAATAGAAGCTACCTTGGCAACATAAGAAAAAATATCACCAAAATCAATTCTCGGCACCTGGGAATAACCTTTTGCTACCAACCGAGATTTGTATTTCTACACCTTTCCTTCTGCATTTGTCTTCTTCTTGAACACCCATTTGCTGCCAATGGATTTCCTTCCAACTCGAAACTCCACCAGATCCCAAGCCTCATTTTTGTGCAAAGATGCCATTTCATCAACCATGGCCTATTTCCAGAGTTTTCCATCCTCTAAATCTACCGCTTCCTTCACAATTCTGGTATCACCATCAGTAATAGATCAAGAAAAATTTGAACAGAAAGTAGATGGACTATACCTTTCTGGTTTCCTTCTTTCTCTAACTGATCTTCTCACACCCGGAGTTTGTGGCTCTTCATCTTATGATTCCTCCTCTGTTGTAGAGTTTGATTCTTCGTCCTTTAGCTCAAACTCTATCTTCTCAGGTTCCTTTGGTTAGACTTCATGTTTAATAATATCGTTCACATCTCTAAACACCACATCTTATCTGTACACAACCTTCCTTGTTACTGGGTTTCAAAGCTTATACCCCTTTAAAGCATCCTTATACGCAATAAAGATGCACTTTTCAGATTTACTATACAACTTGGTTCATTTCTCCTTTGGAACATGTACATATGCATCACATCCAGATACCCTCAGATGTGAAAGAGAGGGTTTCTTACCGGTCCATACCTCTTGTGGAGTCTTTTCCTCCAATGCTCATGAAGATGATCTATTGACCAGGTAACATGGTATATCCACCACCTCTGCCTAGAATTCCTGTCCTAACCCGACACCAATGAGCATGCCTCTTTCCCTTTCCATCAACATCTTGTTCATTCTTTCTGCAACTCCATTTTTTTGACGTGTATATGGAGTAGTTTTCTATCGTGCTATTCCACACTTCTTACAGAATTCTTCAAAATTCCTTACTGCAAAACTCTCCACCGTTATCTGTCCTCATCACCTTTATCTTCTTCTCCATCTGGTTTTCCACCAGAGCCTTAAATTCTTTAAACCTGTCAAAGACTTCCGATTTCTTCTTAAGGAAATATATCCATGTATTCCTTGAGAAGTCATCTATAAATGATACTTAATACAAATACTTATCTAGTGATGGAACCTTCACAGTTCCAAACACATCACTATGCACAAGCTCTAATATTTGTTTCACCCTCTTACTACTAGAGGGGAAACTCACCCGATTTTGCTTCCATATACACAATTTTAACAGAAATCAAAATACAGAGAGATATTACTCATATCTTCTACCATACCTTTACCATGAAGTATTCAAAGGCCCTTCTCTCTAATATGTCCAAGCCTTTGATGCCACAACATTGTCTTCTCTCCACAGACCACTAGATTTTCCGCTTCACTTTCAGGAACCACAGAACTGTTGCACCCTTCAAGAACAATGCTACCTTTCATCTTATACATAGTTCCAATCCAAACTCCCCGCATCAATACCAATGTTCCCCAAACCATCTTGCAGGTATCCTTCTCAAACATTTTTTTACACCTGCATCATCTAGCTTGCTTATAGAAATCAGATTTCTAGCTAATGCAGGAATATGTAGAACACCCGGAAGTGTTCTAACCCTTCCACTTGCAAATTCAACTTTACTTTTCCACAAAAAATGATTCTAGCCTTCCTATCATCCCATAAGAAGACATAACCACCATCGTATTTCTCATACTCGCAGAACCACTCTCTATGGGGAGTGAAGTGAAAGGATGCACCTTAGTCAATCAACCATGCCTCATGATCTACATGTGTACTTGAAGAAGCCAAATACACATCCTCACCTTCATCTGAGGTGGTTTTTGCCTCTACAGAAGGAGCATCATCAGATCCATTTGCTTTGTGAGGAGATTTAGATTTACAGTCCCTTTTGTAGTGCCCTTCTTGTCCGCATTTCTAGCACACCACCTTTACACGTTTTCCTAGAGATTTAGATCTCCCTCTAGATTTAGATCTCCCACTTGGTGATTTATTTTTGTTTCTGTTTTGGGACCGTCCTCGTACAGACAAGGCATCACCACTCTCGCTCTCCATATTTTTCTGTCTCATCGCCTCCATCAGCAAGGATGAGACTATTTCATCAAACTGCAAGGTAGTTGCATTGCTACCTATTGCAATAACCAGACTATCCCACGAATCTGGTAGAGAACACAACAAACTAATGCACTTATCTTCATTGGAAATTTTGATATCAATAGAAGATAATTGACTTACCACAGTATTAAATGCATTCAAATGCGTTGTCCCCGAGTCTCCATCTTTTATCGTCAGGTTATACAGCTTTTTTTGTAGGAACATTTTATTCACCAGAGACTTAGATTGGTAGAAAGTCCCTAACTTGTCCCACAAAGAATTCGCCATAGCTTCCCCTGATACATTCCGAAATACTTAATCTGAGACACGCAATCGTATTGTGCTCTTTGCCTTCCGATCCAACTTCTTCCATTCTTCATCAGAAACTCCTGTTGGTTTAGTACCCGAATCTACTGTGATCCATTGATCTTTATCCACCAATAGATCCTCTATCATGAGTTTCCACAACTCAAAATTCTGACCATTAAATTTCTAGATCTCTATCTTTCCACTACTCACCATCTTCTTTCAGCACGAGAATCGATCCCGCAGATCTCCCATTGAACGGGATCCACCACAGGCCTGAGCGAAACCCCTCAGCAACAAAGGCGTCCCCTTGAAGCCAAAATAGCTCCGATACCAAATGTAGGTTTTAACCCTGTACATAAATTACCTACATACGAATTCTAAAACACAAAAAATAAACAATGCGAGAGCATAACACATAAAACACATAGACACAGAGATTTTTACATGGATCCAAAAACTAGGACTACTAACTTGATTTTTCATTATGTTCCTTTCAACGTTACAATACATATTTATACATGTCAAAGCATCCAATACCATGGACTGAAAACCATCGTATCGAAAACCATGGACCGAAAACCATCGCATCCAAAACCAAGTGCGAAAATCATGCACAAAACCATAGGTAGGTGTGCCCAACCCAATATAGGGTAAAAAAAAATTAATTCCTGGGGCGCTGCCCTCGACCCCATAGAGGGGGGCTACCTACCCCCGCTGTGACCCCCCGTCTGCACTAATCAGCCGCAACGTTAGGGGTTTTAAAAGGGCTCCCCTCGCCCCGCCCGCCCCCCCCCCCCCCCCCCCCCCCCCCCCCCCCCCCCCCCCCCCCCGCCCCGCCACCCCCCCCCCTCTTCACCCTCTAACCCCCCAGTTCACTATGCGGGCTACTGGTGGAAAGAATAACAAAACCCAAAAACATCAAGCCATACTTGGTTCATCTAGGATATCAAAAGACATTGAATATGATGAAGAAGTTTTACTATTGGCCGAATATGAAGAAGGAAGTGGCATAGTTCGTAGCTAGATGTTTAGATTGTCAGTAGGTAAAGGTGGAATGCAAGCATCCAAGTGGTCTACTACAACCTATAATGATTCTGGAATGGAAATGAGAGGTCATTTCCATGGATTTGACCACACGCTTCTGAGGAAAATGAAGCAACATGATTCTATTATGGTCGTGGTTGACAAGTTGAGCAAGGTAGCTCACTTCAGTCCAATAAAGACAACATATTCAGCTAGTGAGGTAGCATAGGTATCCATCAGAGAGGTAGTGAGACTACATGGTGTTCCAAAGAAGATTGTGTCAGGTAGGGATGTAAAGTTCACTTCCAACTTTTGGATGGAGCTATTCACAAGCTTAGGTACAAAGTTGACCTTCAGTATAACTTATCATCCACAGAAATATGGACAGACAAAGAGGGTCAACAAGATTTTGGAAGATATATTGAGGATGTACATGATGCACTGGTAGAGGAAATGGGAAGAGTATCTACCATTGGTGGAGTTCACATATAACAATGGTTATTAGGAGTCATTGAGGATGAGTCCTTTCGAGGCATTGTATGGACGGAATTGTAAGCCTCCCATTAGTTAGAGTGATTCAGTGAACATGGTACGTATTGGACTGGACATGGAGTAGGAAATGTTGGTTATAAATAAGAATCTAAAGGAAACACAGGATACCTAGAAGAGTTATGCAGATTATCACATGGTATTCAAGGCGTTTCAGGTTGGGGAGCATGTTTATTTGCACATCAAGCCAAAGAATATCTCTTTGAGGATTCGTTTATGTGCGAAGTTGGCACCACGGTATTGCGAGCCTTTTGAGATCCTTGAGAGGATTGGACTAGTGGCATATCGACTTGCACTGCCTCCAAAAGTGAAATTC
Source organism: Pinus taeda (assembly GCA_000404065.3). Lineage (NCBI taxonomy): Eukaryota > Viridiplantae > Streptophyta > Pinopsida > Pinales > Pinaceae > Pinus > Pinus taeda. Next base: position 45,359 of record APFE031700778.1, on the reverse strand, counting down.
CATGATGTTTTCCATATTTCATTGCTTAATAAGTATATAAAGGATCTCGATCGTGTTATTTATTGGTTTGTATTATAGGTGGAGCAAGAAGGAGAGTTCCAGTCACAACCACAGTGCATACTGCAGCAGAAGCATCTCATGCTCAGGAACAAAGCCATAGAGAAAGTTAAAGTGCAATGGAAGTACTTTGTGCCTCAAGAAGCTACATGGGAGATGGCGAATAAGATGTCAAGCTTATATCCTGCATTTTCTTTCGGTTGACTCAAAGCAGTTTTTATTTGATGCTAGTTTTGACATATGTTTTGCTAATATTTTGACATTTTTATATGTATATGTATATGGATGTAAATACCGTAATGAGCTATGTTATAAAGCTTTAGTACATGGTACGTTGTCATGTTATCATGATATTTTGGTTTTTAGCAGGTTATTCATTGTAAATACTACTACGAGCTAAGATATAAAGCCCCATGGGTAGTATGTATACTTTTTAGTAGCTTTGTTGAGGTCTTGGTGTGGTTAATACTGAGGACGATGTTCCCGAAGCGAGAGGGTTATGTAACAACCCTGGTGACAATTCCATGTAATAAAGTAAATAAAGGAAAAATAAGACCACGATTAAGGGACACTTATTCCAAGCTGAATGTTGGGCAAATATATCCTAGTGGGCATCACTCGATGTGTGTTTTGGCTAAAGAAAATTGACAAAGGTTAAGGCAAAGGAATTAAAAGGAAAAATAGGCATTTGGTTTATTTATTTATGAAAATAAAGGAAATTAGGAGAAAAGTAAGGTGAAAATTCATAGGTTGCATGTAAGGAGAAAATTTAAGGAAAATAATGGAAATCGAGAAAATAGAGGCTTCATCCATAAAAAGGCTTCTCAGGATCAGATGGTAACCTTTTGTCAGTTTAGCTTTGCAGATCTCTCATTATTCTCTCTCTCACACCCACTCTTGGTCACTTAGAGTTTCTTGGAGGCCTCTATCTTGAAGCAAAGGATAGGAAAAGAAAGAAAATAAAAGGAAAAGAAAGCGACGATCAGGGAAAGGAAAGCAGGATCAAGCAACTTCAACAGGAATACTTGTAGGTAACCTTTTTCGCATCTGATTTACTAGATGGTTTGGACATGCATGGCTTTTCATGTTGGTGAATGGTTCTCTTACTTTCAATGGCATGGTATTTCCGGGTTATGACAGCGAATTTCTGTCTAGCCTTGCCTTTTTCTGGATTCCATGGTGTTGGGATGTTTATTTTTGGTTTTTGAGTTCTGGTTTGCTGGATGGATTTCAGAATCCGAGGTGGAGGTGTTGTTAACTTCAATTTCCAAAGGCCTGGGAATCCCTTGAATGGTTTTGGCTGGATACACAGTAAAGCATGAGGGAGAAGCCTCAGTTTAGGTCCTAGTGATCTGGTTTGGATTGTGGTAAAGCCTGAGAGACAAGGAGATGGAAAATTCCTCAAGGATAGTGATGGATTTTGGATGGCATTCCAAGTTTGGCTCGGTTGTGATCGGAGCACTGGTTTTGGTGTGATCAAGATTTAGTGAGGGTGGAGGTGGTTCAACCTCTGGATTCGCTTGATTGTTCTTGGATTGGTTGTTCTATGATATCCCACATTAATGCTTGGAATATGGCACAGGGGTGACTGGATGAAAGAGAGATTTGGTTTGGCCATATCTATGGTCAGGTGGTACGTGGAAGTCTCGAACCTGGTTGGATGTGCCTACGATTAATAAAGGTTATGTTCTCTTACATTTGCACTTGTGTATATGTGGATTTAATGGTTGTCATATCTCTTGTATTTATATGGTTTTATGCTAGTTATAAGAATTGTTGAATAATTTGTTTATGTCGAGGTTATTTCATGTATTTACTTGTAATTGTTAAATGGATGGATGTAAGACCTCATTGATGATATAATAGTTCATTGGAGAAGGAGGTGATCCTTCTAGTTATGTTTCATAAGTCACTTCAGTCATTTTTGCTTTGTCTTGTATCCTAGACCTACAGGTTGCATTGATGCCAATTGTTTAATATAATGTCAGTCCTGGTAGGGGATGCTCAGGCCTAGTCTTGAGATTGACTTGTGATTTGCCATCATTTTTATCCTATCTTTAATGCATTCTGAAGGTTCCAAAAAGTTTTGGCCAGAGGTCAGGATTTTGGGGTAGTAAAATGGACCAAATCTCAAGATTTATGGTAAATTAGAGCATTACCCGAGGGACTAATGCTTTTGGATAAGGGATGGAGCACATCATAAATTGCCTGGCATGTGGCTAGGAAGCATTATTATGACCTAATTTGGCCAAAAATTCAATAGGATCTAGTGGCAAGCTGTATAAAGTGCTTGTTTCGTTCCTGTGGGTCCTGAGGCTAATGTTGGATGACTGTGTATTATGACTTCCTTAAGGTCACATAGGAGGTCGAATTACATCACAGTAGCCTCTCATCTCATGTTTACCCCAGTTGGCATGGTTACTTTGGGTAGACCTAGGAGGGGGTGTTACGATTTTTTTGTCATGAGCTTAATACCAAATTAAGAATCATAACAATGTTATACACAAGGATGATAATTATAAAACATGGAGATTGTAATCATGAAATTTTTTTGTAGAGTGCATAGGAATCTTTCTTCCTTCACACCTGCACACTCTGCACAATATAAGGTTTAACTTAAATAAATAAATTCATTGATTTAATTTTTGCAGAGTGCGGAGGTGTAGAGGAATATTTATTCCTTCACACCGCCACACTTTGCATAATGTAACATTAAGATTAAAGAAATAAATGTAGCATGAATGGAGGTGTCTCGCCCATGCATATGAAAATGACCTTCAAGAATACAATGTTTATGTTTGATCACACAAATTTTGTTCCTTCATGATGGAAAGGAAGAGGAGGAAAGTGTTGGCATTATGATACAAGTGTTTTCTTTCATGGCAACTCACTCACAGGTCAATTCAGTTTTGGTAAAAGGCAACTCACACTACAACAAACACATATTTCATTAAAATTGGAAGTTTTTTATTACAAGGCCTTCAACAACATTCATTCTTTTGTAAATTGCCATATTAACTTGATTCAACATTAGAATGATTTTAGTAATCTCAAACCAATTAGAAATCGTGAATGGGTCAAACATGGGGTTGTTATGTACAATAGTATCAATACACAATAGGAGTGTGAAATAAAAAATAAATTACATTTATAAACTTATATGAATACATATAACTAAATGAAATTCAATAAATAACTTCCCATTCATGTCCAGTATCAACAGTGATTCTGTCTTCAAGTCATATTGGATTCTAATAATGAAATTATTTAAACCACAAATAAACTATTTAAGAATTGAAAATGACAAAACGCTAATATGGATTGGAAAATAAATGTCCTATGGTGCAAAAAGTTTAAATACAACCATTTTTGACCCATCTCTTTAATGAGTCTAGATGGTCCACTTAACACATAATTTGTTAATTAATTATTCCATGTTTTATTAAGAAGAGAATTTTGTTTTGCATAGAGTTTTGTTTCAAAACAATACAATATGAGATTAATACAATCTTAATAAATTACGTGATAGACAAATAAAAGTCAACAAATGGATTCCTTATTAAATTAAATGAGATGAGATCATTGCATATACAAATAGTTGATTTAAGAATATATGAAAAAAAATTATGCATTAAAAATTGAATACCCTACAATTTAACGAGTAGTATTCACTTATGAGCCACCACCCATTAGCCTAAATAGTCAACTTAATACTTATTATCAAGAAATTAAAAGACTTATTTTTCGAAAAATGCATCATAATATATGGATATTATAAATCACATTTATATACTCATATTAATGGGCACAACTAAGTACAATTCAATAATATAATTCTAGCTCAAGTGATGATTTCAGTTTATTTAAAATACGAATTTACAAAAAAATGACTTTAAATAATGAAATTAGATGCCTTATAATTCAAAAAGTTAAATGACATAATTCATCCATGATTGTGTATAATCAAACCTTGATAATCCACCTATCAATTATTATCATCATATATATGTTTTTTTAAGAAATGCAAAATTATTTAGAATACATTTTTATCTCAAAAATTACATATCACATTTATGCACTCATATTAGTGCATTTTATATGTAAACAATGAATAACTCACTTTGTACCTTGTTGATTTTCAATATGATATGATTGCAGTTACAACCATTAATTGATTCAAGCATATAAATTTATGAAAACTATCGATTGAGAAATCACATATCTTATGCTTCAAAAATATCAAATGACTTACCTATGACACATTTCTCATTAGCCTTACTAGTGAATTATGCATTGTGAATAGTGAATAATGCACATAACATTTATCAAGTAAATTATTATAATTTCTTTAGTAAGAATAACACCTTTGTTTGCAAGTAGTTTATTACAAGGCCTTCAACAACATTCATTCTTTTGTAAATCATCATATTAACTTGATTCAATATTAAAATAATTTTAGTAATTTCAAACCAATTAGAGATCATGAATAGGTCAAACATGGGGTTGTTATGTACAATAGTATCAATACACAAAAGGAGTGTGAAATCAAACTGTTAGAAGAAATTGATTTAAGCTAAATCATATTAATATGGCAATTCTAACCACCTTTCCACCAACCTATGGGGGATTTGTTGATTGAATGACGGTGATGTGAAGATCTTATTGTAAATGACAATGATAAGTGTCCCTTGCATTTCTTTGAAACTAGTCTACTAAAACCTTAGTAAAATGTTCTTGTGCTCAATTTCCTATGGTCCCTATGTGCCTTTATGAACCACTAATGAGGGGCTCATCATTCATCTTCATAGCATGCAGACATCCACTATAAAAGTTACACATTGTTGATCTAGGTATTTCAAGAAAGTTATGCACCATTGATCTATCTCCACTCAAATCCAAGTACATCAAATGAGAGTTCTTAAATGGGTATTCAAGTCATTCCATTATGATGGACAATGTCAGAAATTGACGTAAACAAGAAACTTTAGTGGTGACTTCTTGTAAGTAGTGGAGGCAAGGGTTTTCAAATATTAGCACAGTTGATGGTAGTGTGGATATTGATCTCTCCTTGTCAACATTGTCAAAACTAGTAATAGTCTCGATGTAATTTTAGTGTCAACCAACTGTATGGAAAACCATGATTGATCATTACTTTCACTAAGAAGAGAAAATGATAAACATTTTTAATGGGGAAGAAATAAGTGTGAAACATAACTCATGTATTTTAGTTGAAATTTATATAAGTCCCCGTGTTCTTTAATTATTAAATACTTAATGTAAATACAAATAAATTATCATTAAGATATTGATTTTGAATATTAAATATTTATTAAAATGCATTCATCTATGACACTTGATTTTTCATGTAGTCTGAATAAACCACTTAAAGTTTATTATCAATTAATTCTAATTAGTTTTGTATAAGATATATCTTTACTTACATTAATAGCTTTATTTCAAAAATAGATTACAATTATAAACTTATATGAATACATATAACTAAATGAAATTCAACAAATAACTTTTGAGTCTTGTTGGATTCTATGAGATTATTTTAAGTACAAATAGTTTATTTAAGAACTGAAATCTACAAAATGTTAATATTGATGGGAAAAGAATGTCATATGGCGAAAAAAGTTTAAAGGCATATATTTATGGCCCATCTCTTGAATGAGCTTAAATAGTCTACTTAATGCTCATGGTGAAGTCATTAATCCATGTTTTATTAGAAAATTCATTTTCTTTACGTGGTTTTTGATTCTATAAATAACAACTTCACATTTATACATTCATATTAAACCACATGATAATTAAATAAAAATTAATTAATGGTTTCTTGACTTATTGAATTATATGACATGATTGCATATAGGAATAATTGATTTAATAATTAGTTAGAAAAAATTGTCAATTCAAAATAGAATAAACTAGTTAGAACTCATAAATAATTGATTTTAAATTATTAATTTTCTAAGAATATATATTTTTTACTTAC
>APFE031700778.1:29174-39297 GCA_000404065.3 Pinus taeda | reverse complement strand
GGTCCCTTTGTGCCTTTATGAAGCACTAATGAGGCGGTCATCATTCATCTTCATAGCATGCAGGCATCCACTATAAAAGTTATACATTGTTGATCTGGGTATTTCAAGAAGGTTAGGTACCATTGATCTATCTCCACTCAAATCCAAGTACATCAAATGAGATTTCTTAAATGGGTATTCAAGTCATTCCATTATGATGGACAGTGTCACAAATTGAAGTAAACAAGAAACTTTAGTGGTGACTTCTTGTAAGTAGTGGAGGCAAGGGTTTTCAAATATTAGCACAGTTAATGGTAATGTGGATATTAATCTCTTCTTGTAAACATTGTCAAAACCAATAATAGTGTTGATGTAAATTTAGTGTCAACCAATAGTACGGAAAACCATGATTCATCATTACTTTCACTAAGAAGAGAAAATGATAAGCATTTTTAATGGGAAAGAAATAAATGTGAAACATAACTCATGTATTTTAGTTGAAATTTATATAAGTCCCCATGTTATTTAATTATTAAATACTTAATGTAAATACTTTTAAATTATCATTAATACATTGATTTTGAAGATTAAATGTGTATTAAAAGGCATTCATCTAAGACACTTGATTTTTCATGTAGCTCGAATAAACCACTTAAAGTTGATTATCAATTAATCCTAAATGGTTTTGTAAAAAATATATCTTTACTTGCATTAATAGCTTTATTTCAAAATAAATTACATTTATAAACTTATATGAATACATATAACTAAATAAAATTCAATAAATAACTTCCGAGTCTTGTTGGATTTTACGAGATTATTTTAAGTACAAATAGTTTATTTAAAATTTGAAATTGACCAAATGTTAATATTGATGGTAAAAGCATGTCATATGGTGTAAAATGTTTAAAGGCATCCATTTATGGCCCATCTCTTGAATGAGCTTAAATAGTCTACTTAATGCTCATGGTGAATTCATTAATCCATGTTTTATTAGAAAAATCATTTTCTTTACATGGTTTTTTTGTTCTAGAAATAACAATTTCACATTTATACATTCCTATTAAACCACATGATAGTTAAATAAAAATCAATTAATGCTTTCTTGACTTATTGGCTTATATGACATGATTACATATACGAATAATTGATTTAATAATGCATAGTTAGGAAAAATTGTCAATTCAAAATAGAATAAACCAATTAGAACTCATAAATAATTGATTTTAAATTATTAATTTTCTAAAAATATATATATTTTTACTTACATTGAGATCTTTATTTCAAAAATAAATTCCATTTATACATACATACATACTAAATATAATTTAATACATACTCGTCTTGTTGGTTTCTACGAGATTATTTCAATTACAAATAATTTATCTAAGAATTGAAATTTACGAAATGTTAATAAAGGTGGGAAAATCAAATACCATATGTTGCATAAAGTTTAAATACATTTATTTATGACTTGTACCTTGAAATAACTTTAACAATCTACTTAATATTCATTGCCAATTAATTATTCCATGTGTTGTTAGGAAAAACATTTCATATTACATGGAGTTTTATTTAAAAAAAAAAATGTCACATTTACACACTTAGATATATGGCTTTATATAGACCACTTAAAACTCATTATCGATTAATTATAATTTGTTTTGTAAAATATATATATTTACTTACATTAAGAGTTACCTTTAGAAAATGCATCACATTTATGAACTTCTATCAATGCATATAGCCAAATAGAATTCTTCAACTCATATTGGATTCTATGAAATTATTTAAACCACATATAAAATATTTAAGAAATGAAAATGAAAAAATGCTAATATGGATTAGAAAATCAATGTCTTATGGTGCAAAAAAGTTTAAATACAACTATTTTTTACCCATCTCTTTAATGAGTCTAGATGGTCCACTTAACACATTGTTAATTAATTATTCCATGTTTTATTAAGAAGATTTTTTTTTTTTTTCATGGAGTTTTTTTTCAAAACAATACAATATGAGATTAATACAATCTTAATAAATTCCATGATAGACAATAAAAGTCAATAATTGGCTTCCTTATTAAATTAAATGAGATGAGATGATTGGATATACAAATAGTTGATTTAAGAATATATGAAAAAAAATATGGGTTAAAAATTGAATGCCCTACAATTTAACGAGTAGTATTCACTTATGAGCCATCGCCCATTACGCCTAAATAGTCCACTTAATACTTATTATCAAGAAATTAAAAGACGTATTTTTCGAAAAAATGCATCGTAGTATACTCATATTGATGAACATAACTAAGTACAAGTAAATAATATAATTCTAACTCAAGTGATATGATTTCAATTTATTTAAAATACTAATTTACAAAAAAATGACTTTAAATAATGAAATTAGATGCCTTACAGTTCAAAAAGTTCAATGACATAATTCATCCGTGATAGTGTCTCATCAAACCTTGATAATCCACTTATCAATCATTATCATCATGTATATGTTTTTTTAAGAAATGCAAAATTATTTAAAATATATTTTTTATCTCAAAAATTACATGTCATATTTATGCACTTATATTAGTGCATTTTATATGTAAACAATGAATAACTAACTTTGTGCCTTGTTGATTTTCAATATGATACGATTGCAGTTACAACCATTAGTTGATTTAAGCATATAAATTTATGAAAACTATCGATTGATAAATCACATATCTTATGCTTCAAAAAGATCAAATCATTTACCTATGACACATTTATCATTAGCCTTAATAGTGAATAATGCATTTTGAATAGTGAATAATGCACATAACATTTATCAAGTAAATTATTATAATTTCTTTAGTAAGAATAGCACCTTTGTTTGCAAGGAGTTCTATTTCAAAACTTATATTTCACATTTATATATGATTATTGATACATATAAGGAAACATAAGTCATTAACAATAACATGCCTCGATGGTTCATGTAAGATAATTTGAATGGCAAACAATTCATTTAAGAACACACGCACGCGTGCACACACATCTTAGAAAAAAATCGATATACAAACTCATTGTAAAAACAATTATAAATAATAGGAAATATACATATTAATATAATTGGCATCCCATATGTTAGCACCTACATCCGCCTTAGGCTGAAGGAAGGCAAAATTCAGGGTAACCACAAACCACGCTCAATCTGGTAGCTAGCCCTACCGAAACAGGAGAGGGTTCTCTCCGTGTCACGCTCAGTGAATAATCAAAACGATATGGTCTGAGATGACTTGCAGTGAAATATTTATTTTAGGCTAGTAAATAGATATGGATACAAGAAGTGATTTTTATGAATGACTTTGTTTCTGGGATGGTATGGGACCAATGGACCTCAATGAACAGAGAATTGAATATAAAGACACAGTTTACTTCGTGAGGCAAGATAGGCGGAGAGTCCAGCAATTTAGTTTGAAGCAACGCGGAATGGAGAGATTGTTTAGGAGCGTGAAAAGGGCATGGGAAACATGAATCCTTTTCAACGGAAGAAAAACACTGAACATAAAATTTTCCCACAGGCAGAGCAATAAGATTGAATTCTACCTTATTTAACTTAAAAAATTTCACCAGAAATGAATATGAAATGAGCTATGAAACATAACAAGATACATATGAAACATAAGAGAAACATTTTCTGCACTCACAACCACATGAATCTCATGAAACAGAACCGTTGTCTTTCATTAATCCTCTAGAAAAAATATACAATGAAGAAACAGAGTTTCTTTCCCACAGTCTCCCAGAAGTTACAAGCCCACAAACACTTTGCAAATAGTTTGCATACAATATATAGAATGGGCTAGGAAGAGATAGAACACCCAAGGGCTGGGGAGTTACTCGAATCATTACAAAATGAAGGTGGAGAGCCAAACATCAGCTACAGGTGCAGCGCCACAAACATGACAAATGGCTTGGGTGACCCTTTGCCTTCATTTGCCACTTGGATTGATGCCCATCTGTAGTGAAAATACTTTAAATGCCACCTTTGGTTCTGAAAAAGTGAAGTGTAGATAAGAGGGCACACTTTTGAGAAGTCGCGAATTGAAATTTCGCGAAACAGAGGCAATTTGGGCATTTTTCCTATATGCACCGCGCCCTTTTCTGTATGCGCTGCGCCACTTTGAGGCAAGTTTTGAGGCACTTGCAGGAGATAAAAATGTGCTCAAGTGTGCTTGTTGGAAAGCCTATCCTGTCTACTTTCTAACCCAAGTGGAATTTTTTTAATTTGGAGCTCATTTGCCGCTCCAAATATTCATTCTCCCAAGACTACTTCTTGTGTATCAAAATAGGGGCAGTGAGGCCATTTTTTTCGTGTTTTGACCTCCTGGAGACCCAAATCATGCCCAAATTTCTTTCCTGAGTGCCACTAGTCATGATTTTTCATGCTAAATCCAAAAATGCAAACCATTTCTCATTTGGAGCTCCCAATCCTACGCGTCATGCCAGTGGCACGACGCGTATAGAGAAAAAACCTGTGTTTGTGCCAAAAAATTTCCATGTGACCAAAATTATCCCAAATTTCTTGAAATTTGGGCTAGAGGTTCTCTAAGAGGCACTATGCTAGGCCACAGAAGCTTCGGCCAAGATTCAAAGCCGATATTGCTCTTTTTCCTCTTTTGTTGCTCTGCTCAATTTGGCCTTCAAGCTCCTTATCCCGACCTTTGAACTCATGTTCCATGCCCTGTAATGACAAGACATCCTCCTCAGTATCATTTTGTCTCTGTTGGCCTTCTCCAGTAGTCTCTCTAGGTGGATATTGACCTGCTCTAGCCATGACTCACGGTTGTTGTTGATCTCTTGCTCCAAGGTAGTGGACTCGATCCTCCTTTGTTGGGCATCTTGTCGATTCTCACGGATGCTTTGCAGCTCCATGATTTCCTGCTGGTCCTCAAGCTGCTTCTTCCTCTACTCCAGATACTTGATGATCCATCCGTCCCTCTCCACATTGAGTATCAAGTCTTGGATCTCCGTGTCCTGCTCCTAAATGGTCATCCTAAGTCTGGCATTTTCTGCCTCTGCCTCATCATCCTGAATGAGGATGACTTCAGTCTCTTGTACACCTAATGGCCCCTTATCATGCACGGGCTTCTTGCCCTTTTCCAGTACCTGTGTCGCTAATGCCCGAAGCGAGGCCCCTTCCACCCTGGGTTGAGATAACACTCACTTTGCTGCTGTAAACAAGTGCCTACTACCTCTCTGATATGTAACAGAAACCGACATGGTGGTGGCCTCATGGTGCTCATGCAGATGAGAAGGACCACCCATCTCCTGCTCTGGCTCTAATAGTACCTATGATGTGCTGAATAAGTCACAGTAGATGAAGTCTTCCCAAGCAATGCCCTGCAATCCCAACTAATGATCTACCAAAATCCGGATAAGAGAAAATTGATACATACTGTTAAGCTACTACTGAGGGGTCTCATGCAGCATGAAGGTGTTCATCCACTCTATGTTCATGCATATGAAAAATGAGAGTTTCATCATCCTCACCCTAGTGAAGTGCATGAGCAACCGGATGTGATAAACATATAATCGAGAGAACCTCCACTCACACCTGAAGTATTTCATGATCAATCTCATGAGTGGAGCATACTCATCTTTCAAGTATCTGAAGGGAAAGACTCTTGTGAGTTGACTCAAGAATTTGGCCTTGATGTAAGGCTCATAGTGTTTCCTACCCACCTTCTTCTTCTTATGCCATTGTTCTCCAACATTTGGTATACCTCCTGCCACTGATATAGCTTCGGCTGTCAATGTGAAAGTGACTCCGGCCAAGATAGACTGACCTCCATGTAGATGAAGCACAAATAGATGGGACAACTAATGATGAACTCTAACATTTGCCACCCTTTGACAAAATTCAAAACATGCTAGGTGCTGGAAACATGACATGGGAAGAGGGCATGCTTGTAATTCAGTGAGGGTAGGGGGCTCATCCCTGACATGTTTGATACTCTTGTGATGTCTCTTGGGAGCCTTCTCTTTTGAGGATGAGTTGCTTTGTGTCTCTATCTCATACTCTGAAGAATGTTGTGATGTCATGACTGCAGTGTGGACTGTGATTAGGCTGCCCTTTGATGATGGTGTGAGGCTGGGTGCCTTTGTAATATCTTTCAATTTGATAGCATTCACAAAAATTTGGAGTGATTTGGCAGTTGTTTCGGCCCTTGGTCTGTGTGCATCGCGTGCAAAGCCCAGTGCGCTGCTCCCTGGGTATGTGCCGCGCCTGTGTAAATTTTGAACTGCGGGCATGCTCTGTGTGCGCCGCGCCCTCTGTTGGCACCACGCTCTTGGGTATATGCACCGCACTGCTTGAAACTGCCTCCGACTCCCTCAAACACTCACAATGCACACTCACACCTTTTGCAACGTTTTTCCAAGGCTTGGATTAGCTCAATGCCTTTGATTTTGATGAAAACTTGTATATATAGCTTTGGAAGTGATGGGTTAAATTTTTGCCTCTTCAAAAACCCATCTTTCTAATGTTATGTTTTGACACTTTTTCACTGACTTTAAAACACACTCATTTTCACTTTCCCTTTGAAATTTTAGCTCAAATGATGAAATTTTCAGCACTTTTTGTTGGGATTGTATGACAGGACATTTGGCCATGGAAACCATGACTGCATTTGAAGAAATCAACTGAAGACGTTTTTGAAAATTTTGTCATAAATGACATTGTTTGACTTTTCTTCAAAACAGAGTTTTGAAGAAGAGTCAAAGTCTATCCACATAACGATGAAGCTCTCTAAACCATCACTATGTAAGGGCCTCACTCTGGACTGCATGGCTTTACTGGACATGTTCAAAGACCAAATTGATGAATCCCTAGACCTAGACATAGAGAATGACTTTTGTCCTTTAAAGGACCAGACCTTGACTGTCATGGACTTTGATGATTATTGACAAAATACCTGAGCCAACAGGAGGCAGACATGAGGGGTGATGACTACCATGACCTTCTGACAGATTATGGCATGCCCCTAGCGAAATGCAGCTGGGTGAATGGATAGGGACACCTAAAAATGAAATACATAAAGAGTTTTGATCTCTGACGGAGGACTGACCAGACCGACTTTAACATTGGCTCCAATGGGGGATGGTAGCTCCTGCTCCGTGGAGGTGCCAAGAACTACAGATCTTTGTGTGAGCAAACAACGCCTTCATCCATTGGGCTATGGAGTCATTATTTCGACAAACCACACAAGACTCTGACTCATTTATTGACTGAAACCTGACTCCGACCGACTTAATTATGGAACAAAGATGACTAAAAAACTGACTCAATGTAAAAGGATATGACTCATGACTAACTTAACTAAAACAAGAACTTACAAAACTTGTTTCAATGGCAGTGGTCCATCAAGATTCAATGGTTTCAAATCATGATGACAACCACCTGAGTACTAATGCAATAGGTACAATCATGTGTAATGTGTCTTCCAATGTAACCAATCAAGTAGATGCATCCTTGATTGATTCTCCTGATCGGATCTTCTGGTCAACAACAGATACTGGTAACTAGGCCTCCAAAAACATAATTGACCATGATCTCCTTCATCACTGGATACTGCAATAATGACCTTCACTGTTGTCTGCAACAAATCTTCCATTAGATCATGAAGAACATAAGGTCTTTCCTCCTGCTGAAGAAACAAGGTGTCGTTTTCTTGTGATGCTGATCTCTTTTCATAAATAAGAGTAGGTTCTTAGTCTTCAAACAATTCTGAACAAGTAGATGAGCATATTTCCTCTTCAAAGAACATTTCAGAACATGAAACATAGGAAGAAGAATCTGAAATGGAATCCTGAATGGTCTGGTCTGCTGAAATCTACATACATTGTAGATCATCTTCATATGATATGACATGCATATTGTCTTTGCATCCATCAATCATGAGAAAAGAAACTTCAAATGATTCTTGAAACTCAACACAATCATTTATATCATCTACCATAAATTCACCCGGATCTTTTTCACTTACTTGAACAAAATTCTCATCTTGCTGTTCATGAGCTGACTGGAATACCTCTTTATGAAGGCTTTGTTCTGATGACATGAGAACATTTGGATTCAAAACTTTGTTTTCTTCATTCCAAGTGATTTTAACAGCAGAGTTCTCTTTCATGGAACTTAGTACAAGGTTTTCTTGGTTGCCATAATCTGAATCTGGATCTGAAAAGGTTAACTTAACGTTATGACATTCTGAAAGTAGAACTGGACTTCCTTGCATGCTGTCTTCTTCTATGGACATATCTAAAAAGACACTTTTTCTTTCATCACTTCCATCCATATGGAATTCTTCAACCTGCTGATATGTACAGATGTTCATCGAACTGTCATCCTTTTCAAAAGAGGAAGAAGCTTCACCAAAACTTTCTTGACCATGTGTGCACTACAAATCCGCTTTAGCTTGAGCTAGAACATAACTGTGCAAGAGTTGATCTATCTCATCTTCAGACAAAGGAGATAAGACCTCTTGTTTCCTTTTGCTCAAACCGTGATTGTCTTCATTAATTTCAAGTGAAGGTGTATACAAATATTCCTCATACTGCTGATCCATTTCATGTAATTCATGTTGACTGTCAAGATGCAAAATTCTTTCATCTTCCACCGTACTACAATCTTGATCATGCCGCAAATTTTCATGATTGTCTTTACGCTGCTGAAAGGGATTTTCATACAGGGCTTCCATGATCTTATCATCCATAAAATTATCATCCTCATAGTATTTTTCAAGGCTTTCAATAAAAGTAGAAGCATGTTTGCAACAGTCATGAACTAGATTCAATGATGGATAAGAGTCTTTATATCTTTCAATGAACAGGGCATGAAAATACTTCAAATAGTAAATACAAGCTGGTAGCAAACTTTCATACCAAGATTGGGCTTCACCTTCTAGAGTGGCCAGGAATATCTTCATTAAGCAATCTTAAGGAAAATCAACCTTCAACTTGCGAATATGCATGTGAAATCGAACTAGATGTAAAGCAGCGTCCTTCTTACAGTCATCTTTAAATGTAGGCAGATTCCTTGACCAATCTACCTTCGGAATTTTATTTGGAAAACCTGGAATGTGTTCTTGGCTCATGGGAGCGTATCTACTTGCGATCCGCTCCATTTTAAAAAATCTCAAAGCTAGTGATGTTTCTGCAGTGGTGTCACCATGAAGCATCAGTTACTGGATTCTTCAGTGAAAGGAGTCGCCAGGTGAATGATTTCAACCGTCTTCTTATGTCTGATCGTTTTTCACCATCAACCATCAGATCTGAACTTGAGATATGTACTGGGTCAAGACAATCTACAAGCAAACCATTTTCTTCCCCAATGGAGTCACCACTATGTTAGCAGATAAATCCGTCTTAGGCTGAAGGAAGGCAAAATTTAGAGTAACCACAAACCACGGTCAGTCTGGTAGCTAGCCCTACTAGAATAGGAGAGGGCTCTCTCCATGTCACACTCAGTGAATAATCGAAACGATATGGTCTGAGATGACTTGCAGTGAAATATTGATTTTAGGCTAGTAAATAGATATGGATATAAGAAGTGATTTTTATGAATGACTGTGTTTTTGCGATGGTATGGGACTAATGGACCTCAATGAACAGAGAATTTAATATAAAGACAGAGATTACTTCGTGAGGCAAGATAGGTGGAGAGTCCAGTAATTTAGTTTGAAGCAATGGAGAATGGAGAGATTGCTTAGGAGGGTGAAAAGGGCATGGGCGACATGAATCGTTTTCAACGGAAGAAAAACACTAAACATGAAATTTCCCCACAGGAAGAGCAATAAAATTGAATTCTACCTTATCTAACTTAGAAAATTTCACCGGAAATGAATATGAAATGAGCTATGAAACATAACAAGATACATATGAAACATGAGAGACACATTTGCTGCACTCACAACCACATGAATCTCATGAAACAGAGCCGTTGTCTTTCATTAATCCTCTGTAAAAAATATACAATGAAGAAACAAAGTTTCTTTCCCACAGTCTCCCGGAAGTTACAAGCCAACCAACCCTTTGCAAATAGTTTGCATACAATATATAGAATGTGCCATGAAGAGATAGAAAGCCCAAGGGTTGGGGAGTTACTC